>PVJL010001103.1:0-298143 GCA_004026885.1 Lyroderma lyra | reverse complement strand
TTTGTATGTGGGTAGTTCCCTGACTGAGAATGGAACCCAGGCTGCAGTGTTGACAGCACCAGCGCCGAAGCCTTAAGCCACTACACCACCAGGGAACTCCTCCTGTGTTTTTTTCTAGAAGTTTTATGTAAAATTTAGGTCTACAGTCCACTTGGTGGATGTAATCAATTTTATATAAGGTATGAGGTATGGGTTTAAGGCTCGGTTTTTTTTTTTGCATTTGGGTGTCTTATTGTTTCAGAACAATTTTTTTTTTTTTTTTTTTTTTTTTTTTTTTTTTTTAACAAAACTAGTCTTTCTACATTGACTTGCCATTGCACCTTTGAAATCAATTGGCCATATGTATGTGGATCTGCTTTGGAGCTCTCTGTCCTTCCCCTTGATGTGTGTGTCATTCTTTTGCCAGTGCCACACGATTTTATTTATTTATTTATTTATTTATTTATTTATTTATGTGGGTAGCTCTCTGGCTGGGAATCGAACCCAGGCCGCAGCGCTGACAGCGCCCAAGCCCAGCCACTACACCACCAGGGAAATCCTGCCACACGATTTTGACCACTCTAATTTGATATGATTCCTTCAGCTTTGTTCTGTTTTTGTTTTCCTTTTTCTAGTTCCTTCCCTTTCCAGATACATTTTTTTATTCCACTTATTGATATTAGCAAAAAATCCTGTCAAGATTTTTATTGGGATTGTGTTGAATCTATAGATCCGTTTAAAAAGAATAAACATCATAACAATATTGAATAATCTAATCCATGAACATTATCACTCCAGTTATTTAGGTATTCCTTGATTTTTTTTTTTTTTCAGTGTATAGATCTTGCATATTTAGTTAGATTTCTGTCTATGTATTTCATGGTTTTGGAGCTATTAGAATTAATACTAGTTTTTAAATTTCTATTTTCAGTTTTTAATTTCTAGTACATAGAAATAAAAATGATTTTTGTATCTTGACTTTGTATCTGCTACCAGTAAACTCATTAAATCTAGGAGCATTTTTGTAGATTTCTTGGGATTTTCTATGTAGAAAATTATGTCATCTGTGAATAGGCACAGTTTTACTTTTTTACTTTTCAATCTGTATGCCTTTTATTTATTTTTTCTTCCCCTATTCCACTGGCTAGGACCTCCAGTATGATGCTGTATAAGAGTGTTGAGAACAAGTCACCTTACCTTATTCCCAGTTTTAGGGCAAAAGTTTTCATTCTTTTATCATTAATTATGAAGTGATCTCTAGGCTTTGTAGATACTTTTCGTCAAGGTAAGCAATTTCCCTCCTTTTTTTTCCTGAGTTTTTTTCCCCTAATAATAAATAGATTCTGGATTTTGTCAAATACTTTTTCTTTATATATTGAAATAATATTTTTTCTTCTTTAGTTTTTTAATATTGTAAATTTCAGTGGTTGATATTTTAAAAATGTTGAACCAGTCTTGTATTTATGAAATAGCCACACTTGGTTGTGACATATTATCCTTTTTATATATTGCTGTGTTTGTAACATTTATTTTAAAAGTAATAATGGAAATGTGTGTTACTACGTATTACTGCTTATTACTAAATCATGGCATACTTTTAGAAATCATGACGTACGTTCATTTACTAATTCAGTTAAAAAATATCTGACACTTATTGTGTACCAAGCATTGTTTTAAGTGCTGGGGATTAGAACAGTGAACAAAGTAGAGGTCTGCCCTTAAACTGTATTTCTCCCTCGAATGTAATAAAATGTTAAGTAGTGATCAGTGGAACAATACAGCAGTGTATGAGATTGGAGAGTCATGAAGTGAGGGACTAAAGCTGTTTTAAATATATTGATTAAAGCACGACTCTAATGAGGTGACTGTAGAGCAGAAACATGAATGAAGTGAGGAAGCCGATCATTCTATTTGTGGGAAATTGTTCCAAGCTGAGAAAATATCAAGTACAAAGTCCCTGAAGCAGGGACTTACTTGGTGTATTTTAAGAATAGTGTAGACTCCATTGTTTTGGGAGTACAGTAATTCATGGAGAGAGTTGTAGAAAGCACAGTAGTTAGGGATTTGGTAATGAACATTGTAGGCCATGGTAGGGGTAGCCTCGGGTTTTATTCTGAGTATGTGGCAACTATTCATTTATTCATCAGATATTTATTGAGTATCTGCTATATGTCAGATACTTTTTCATGTGTAATATAATGGTTAACAAAACAGACAAAAATCTAAGCCTTCTTAGAGCTTAGAATTGTTAGTGATAAGTAGAGTTTATGTAATATGTAGGTAATCAAAACTGGTAGAGTTTAGAATCATTAGGAAACATTGTTATACACAGTGATTATTTAAATAATTGGAATAAATGCACTTATGTTTTATGTCAAAACTATACAAACATAATTTAACCTGTATTTTTTATTTACAGGAGGCATATCTATTTTCATGAGTATCTTTTGGCTGCAAAGCAGAGAGACTTTAAGGCTAGAATTTTTTGTAAGGATACATTTAGGAATAGAATAGATAGGAACTTCATGTAAATCCTAGAATAGGAATTGTGATATAGCTAGGCCTTCCAGAGACTAGAACCTAAAAGTCTTCATATTCTAAGTGTATTGGTTATCTACCAATACACTGGTGTTGCTACCTAATAAATTACTCCCCAAACTTAATGACTGAAACTATCTATTTTACAGTTTTTATGGGTCAGGAATCCAGGCATGGCTTGGCTAGTACCTCTGTTTCAGTGTTTCTCTAAAGGCTGTAATCAAGGTGTTGGCTCAGGCTGCAGTTATCTGAAGGTTTGACTGGGGAAGGATGTGCTGCTTAGATCACTCACACACCTGTTGGCAGGCCTTAGGTCATTGCTGTCTGTTGGCTGGAGACATTAATTCTTTGCTATGTGGGTCTTCCAGTTCACAACATGGTAGCTGGCGTCCCTGAGTGAAAGAAGGTGACAAGATGGAAACCACAGTCTCTTTGTAACCTAATCTCAGAAATGACATCCTGTCATCTCTGTTGCATTTTCTTTGCTAAAAGTAAGTCACTAAATCCAGTCCACACTCAAGAGGAGAGAATTACGCGAGGGCATAAATACCAGGAGATGGGGAATTAAGATCATTTTAGAAGCTTCCTATTGTACCAAGTAAGCCCTAGATATCTCACCAAAGTTTTTGTGTATGTCTTTTATTGTAGTTTCCTTCCATAAATGTGCCTTTGCCACTCTCAATATACATTTCTTTCCCTTCTCTTCTGCTTCCAACTCTAGTTCTTAACTACTAACCTGTGTATATTTTCTCTACCTCTTATTTTTAGTTTTTCCTTATCTTAGTTTATCCAGGGCCTGAGATAAATTGTACTGCCTCAAGATATTTCACCTCTGCCCCTGCTGCAAGCCACTTGGAGTATATCCTTAACACTCTGTTCAGTTTTTTTGATTGGGAGTAGGTGGGTAGAGAGGGAATAGAGTACACTATCTTTTTACTTTAACTACCTCATCAGTAAGAACTGTGATTAAGGCAGTTTCCCTTAAAGATCAATGGAGTTATCTAAATACTGTGGTAAATGTTTACAGATTAGATGAGTAAGGTCATTGAGTTGATCAAGTGACAGTTTGAATTCTGAGTAATAAATTCCCAATGCTAGTAGCATTTTATAATTATTTTTCTATTTCTCATGAAAGTTGAATATAAAATATATACCTAAACTCCAATAATTTGGGTTTTTAAAAAATTTTTACTTAGGACAAATGAGTATCTGTTATATATAAGATTTATTATTTTTGAGAGATTATATAAAAGTATATGAATTTTGAGATATACAGAACTTGGGGAGAGATTAGATAGAAATCTCCTTTTTTGGAGACATTATACAGTAAAGTACAAAAAGGGCAAACGTATTTCTTATTACACAGAACTAATAACCATTAACATGGATGGGTTCGTTTTGCATTTAGTGTTTTTTTCCCAACCAATAAAATTTTGTAGTTAAAATTCAACTTCTTTTAAACTACCACTTTTAGTTCTGTTTCATGTAACTTTCCAGATGCAATTGCTGTTAAAAATTTGGTATGTATTTTTCTGGTTAGTTTTAAGTCTTATGAACACATAAATTGACACATATGTATACATATATATGGTAGCTATGCTTTTGTGTTTGTATTTTATTTTATTTTTTTTGTATGTGGGTAGTTCCCTGGCTGGGAATGGAACCCAGGCTGCAGCGTTGACAGCGCCAGCGCCGAAGCCTTAAGCCACTACACCACCAGGGAACTGCCCTGTGTTTGTATTTTATATATGATACCATTCTATATAATCTACACCTTTTTTTTAACTTTATAATTGTTTTTGAGGTTTGTCCATATTGCACATAGATATAGATAATTCCTTTTACATGCTGTATAGTATTCCAACCCATTTTAGTATCCATTCTCTTATTGTTAGATGTGTAGGTTGCTTTGAAAGAATGTTTTGTTCTTACAAACACGGCTCTCTTGTGCACCAGTGAGAAATACATTTTCGACACTATATCAAATTTCTCAATTTATAGTCCAAATAGATATGAGAAATGTTATTTACTCACATTCCCATAAATGATATTTTCAGACTTAAAACATTCTTTTCATTTTGATGGTTGGAAAACTCTTCTCTTGCTTTATTTATCTATATTTTCTTCATGACTGGTAGATTAAGTGTATGTTTAATGACCATTTGTGTGTAATTAGCTGTGAAGTGCCTGACTGCTCTATCCTCTGTCCATTTGTAGGAGCTCTTTATATATTCTGGATACTAATTCTTTGTTACACATGTCATGCATCTCTTCTCCTAGTCTATCACTTGCTTTTAGCCTCTGTATATATATTTTTTATTATTATTACATAGAAATTTTTGTGCCTTTTTTCCCTTTTGGAAATTATTGCTAATCTTCAAAGAATTAGATTTGGTCTTGCATTTTTAAATAGGAATTAAAGGTGTACAGTTACAGCTAGCACATTGTATGGAGACATACAATATGAACATGTGGCCTTTTAAGTGACTATTAATGGTTGTGTGTTGAAACAAAAAATATGGGTTTCCTGAGTTCCAAAGTGTTTTCAAAAATGTGTAATTGGGAGTTCCTTGGTGGTGTAGTGGCTTAAGGCTTCGTCGCTGGCACTGTCGGTGCTGCGGCTTGGGTTCGGTTCCTGGCCAGGGACTATCCACATACCAAAAACAAAACAAAAAACAAAAACAAACAAAACAAACAAATGTGTAATTGTTAATGATATCAAGTATTTTTGCTAACTATTGCAGTCTTCATAATTTTTAATGGTACTGAATTAACTTTTTCTATATTTCAGAATATACAGTTATCTTTTGATAAAATGAAATTTGTTCAATTATGGGATTAATCTTTATTGGTTATCTATAACAATTCCCACTATTTTCCAGGCAGGAGTAATAGCTTCTGTCATGACAACCGATGACTATTCATTTGTGAAAAGGGAAAATATTATTGCTGAAGCTTTTTCAGGAAAAATTTTTGTATATTGCTGATTAGGCGAGTTCACTATCACATTTTTTTTACATTATTTTTAATAGCTGTAAAATTATATACTTTTTTATTTGTAGTTCAAATCACTTGCATCTTACATTTTTAGTATATTTTAGTAATACTGTTCAGATTATGAAGTTTAAATTGAGAACTGGAGGTTTTGAGCAATTTACTTATTATATTTTATAAAAATAAGTAACTCTTACTTTGTCTGAAAGTATGGATTGAGTCCCATTTACAAGTATGATTTCCAGATTCCAGGTTGGAATTTTTTCTTTTTGACTCTCTTTATAAACATTGTTTTAAAATTGAATCTTGAGATGTACAGTTGAGCCTTGAATACCACACGTTTGAACTGCATGGGTCTACTTATATACAGATATTTTTTATGATTTTCTTAATAAAATTTTCTTTAGTTTATATTATTGTAAGAATACTTAGAACATACAAGATGTGTAAATTCACTATGGTATAACTTTCTGAGGAGTCAAAAGCCATATGCAGATATTTTTACTTTGTGGGAAGTTGGTGCCTCTCACCTCTGCATTTTTCAATGGTCAACTAAATGTATTTATATCTATAAATGCCGATGGTGCCAAAAAATGATACACATTTTAAGAGATGTTATCTATGTATTACTTTTTGAAGTTGAATTACAGTAGCAATGTGTCATATGGTATTCGCTTGACAGATGGCATTAATCAAATGAATGCTAATGTCACCATGTGACATGCAGGACAAAGAAAATGGTGGAAGTGCCGTTGTCGTTTCAGGGAGTGCAAGACCATTTTGAAATGGTATTTGAAATTTGAGAACATTGTTTGAGTTTTTCTCATTCTCCTGACTTAATACCCCTTAACCTCTACCTATGGGGGGCGGGCATTAAAGGATGTGGTGTACTGTAGAAAATCGGCTGCTCTAGTGGTATTTCAGGAAGAAATGGAAGCAGTGTGTACAGAGATACAAGTGGACACTTTAGTCAGTAGCTCAAGCAGTAATTCACCGTAATCAGAAGTGTCTGGATGCCGATGGTAACTTTGAGCACCTCTTGTAATTGCTGAAATCATATGTAACTTGTATTCATCTTTTGTTATTGGGATATATTATTACAATTTTAATATTTTTTTATTTATTAAAATGTGTGTACATTTTTTTGGCACCCTCTGTATTTGTCTAACACTTGTGCTAGGTAGTGTGAAACTTTAATTGGAGATTTGGGTATTAGGCTCACAGAGTGAAGAATAGTTTAGTCCTAGTTGAATTCTTTATAATTAGAAAAGAGCAGAGGTAGTGTTAGCAGTTGGGAAATAAAGGCGTTTGGTTCTCTTTATATTTTAATCAGTAACATTAAAAATGTTGCCTTTGGTAAAGGTATAAGCATAAAACTTTTTTCTAGATATTTGATTATTTATTTTTACATTATTTTAGGTTTCCACTAATTATCTGCTGGATTCGCCATGACCCCAGCTCTGAGGGAGGCAGCGACAAAGGGTATCTGCTTTTCATCTTTACCAAGTACCATGGAGTCTGACAAGATGCTATGCATGGAAAGTTCAAGAACTGTAGATGAAAAGCTAAAGGGAGACACTTTCTCTCAGATGCTGGGATTTCCAACTCCCGAACCTACTCTTAACACTAGTTTTGTGAATTTAAAACATTTTGGTTCCCCTCAGTCTTCAAAACATTATCAGACAGTTCTTTTAATGACTTCTAATTCTACATTAAATAAATACAATGAGAACTATAAACAGAAGAAATTAGGGGAGCCCAATTGCAATAAACTGAAAAACATACTGTGCAATGGCAGCAACATTCAGCTCAGTAAAATCTGTCATTCTCATTCTGAAGAGTTCGTCAAAAAAGAACCTTCGTCCGATACCACAAGTCAGTGTATGACAGATGTAAAAATTATTTTGGATTCAAATATAACCAAAGACACTAATGTAGATAAAGTACAACTACAAAACTGTAAATGGTACCCAAAGAATGCACTTTTGGGTAAAGTTACTGATGCTGAGATTAAAAAAGGTTTATTGCACTGTGTTCAAAAGAAAATTGGGCCTGGCCATTTAAATGTGCCTATTAGTTCCTCAGCTGCTGAAAAAGAAGAGGAAGTGAATGCTCGTTTACTTCATTGTGTAAGCAAACAGAAAATTTTACTTAGCCAAGCTAGAAGAACTCAGAAACATTTGCAGATGTGCCTGGCAAAGCATGTTGTTAAGCACTATGGTCAGCAAATGAAATTTTCTATGAAACATCACCTCCCCAAAATGAAGATATTTCATGAACCTACCACAATTTTGGATAGCAGTTTACCTAAATGTACTGAAATTAAGCCAGACATCAACCTATTGACTGCAGAGAGTAAATTGTGGAATGATACAAAAAATGGCTTTGCACAGTGTACAGCTAAAGAAATCCAAAGATTTGCACTGTCTGCTACAGGGCTGTTGTCTCATGTTGAAGAGGGTCTGGATTCTGATGCAACTGGTAGCAGCTCTGATGATGATTTGGATGAATATACCATTAAAAAAAATGTGGCAATGTAAGTGCAAAACTATTATTAGACCTTTTACTCTTCTGTATATAGAAGCAGTTTTTGTCTTGATTTCAGTATATGTTAAAAGGAAATAAGATTTTTAAAAATCTTATTGCCATAATCTTTAAGGTATAGAACTGGTTGGTGAATTTTAAAAATGTTTCATTTGTTAAACTGTTGTGTTTGAATATATGCATAAACATACTATTTAACAATAAGTTACCCAGCTGCTCTATTTATCATAGGAAACACCAGTACAGAAATAATAAAAGCTCATTAAACTATAAGTAAGCATTTTTTCTGTTCTTGAATAGGCTCTGGACAAGGCCTAAAATTCTGCTTATCTAGCCAAAATATGTAGCTAAAACTCAAAAAATATAAAGTCTTCATATAAGGAGCCCTCATTGACTACAGGAATTTATCTTTCAGAGTACATATAAGTTGACCTTTTTCTTTTTAACTATTTATATACTTGTATTCATAGCTTTCAGCTCTGGTCTTTACTAACTTAGTCATTTTTTTGCTAGATTAATATAGCTAAAACTATAATGTCAGCTATTAGATATCTGTTGAATACCTTATTATGTGCTGGATTTTAGAGATTCAATTATGGGCTAAATATTCATAGCCTCTACCCTTTTGGGAATCTACTTCAAAGAGAGGTTTGTAGATATTAAAAACAAAACAAAACAGGGAGTTCCCTGGTGGTGTAGTGACTAAGGCTTCGGCACTGTCAACTCTGCGGCCTGGGTTCGATTCCCAGCCAGGGAACTATCCACATCAAAAACAAACCACAGAAACACAGAGCAAAATAGTTTTACTTACTTACCATGTTAACACTGTAGAACAACTCTATCTGATAGAAGTTTCTGAGATGATGTAATACTCTATACCTGTGTTACCCAGAAGGCACTAGCATCATGTGGCTGTTGAGCACTTGAAATGTGGCCAGTGCCCCTGAGGAACTAACATTTTAATTTAATTTAATTTGAATTAATTTTATTTAAATAACCAGATACAACATAGTGTTTGTTTGTTTGTTTTTTATGTGGGTGGTTCCCTGGCTGGGAATCAAACCCAGGCTGCAGTGTTGACAGCGCTGAAGCCTAGCCACTACACCACCAGGGAACTCCCCAGAACATAGTTTTTAATCTAACTTTCAGGGAATCTGATAATGTCTCTAAATTGATGCAAAATAATGTGGGTATTTGTGATATTTTGAGAGGTAGAAGTCCATCATTTTTATCAAATTCTCAGAGATAAATGAGAATCATCATGGAATTAGAAGCTGAATACATTAGTTTTTACTAATAAATAGAAGGACAGTATATTAAGTTTTATAGTGAGGAATAAAATGTAAAACAGAGTGAGCATTCCAGTCTTTTGGTCTTTTTTTTATCACTAGATTTGAAATTTGTTTGAATGTGGGAGCCAATAGTTATTGAGTATTATTTTTCTGACTGACTTTGTACAATTTATTTTACATATAATATATTATTTGATTCTTTCAACAACCATGGGAGGTAATTTTTATTATCCTTATTTCACTTAGGAAGAAACAGATTCAGCATGATTAAGTAACTTGCCCATGGTCAAAAAGCCAAATAAGTGGTGGACCTAGGATTCTTGCCCATCCATGTATGTGAGACTGTAAGCCCATGGCTCTTTCTTTTGGACTGTTCCACCTTCGTTAATGTTGTATCATTGATGATTATAACCACATGAAGTATTAAGCACATATGTTCTGAAAGAAGGACAGAAACCTACTGGTTTTATATTTACAATGCTTTTGAAGTAAAAATTTAATAAAATTTAGTAGGTAAATTTAATACATTATTTACTTTTTTAGTGTTGTTTAGAAGAGCTAACAGGTAAGTTTATCTCTTTTAAGGTAGAAACAGAAATTAGAAAGTCATGTCTTCCTAGACCATTTTGACCTTTATTCATATTCTTTCATTGATCTCCTACAGCACTTAATCTGCCATAAAATTTATCATTAAATCATATTTTGTGTGATAGGATTTGCTAATATGTCTCTTAGTTTAGTAGCCTGATACCTAGTAAAGGTGGGAATCACTTTTTATACTTTAAAAAAAAATCTCTTACATATTAAGCAAATAATTACTGATAGATCCAAACATTTTGTTTTAAGATTTGCATTTACTCCTTGAGTTTAGTGAGAGAACACTTAAGTTCAGACATTTGTATAAAACACACACAAATTAAGAAATTTAAAATACTGAAAAAAATTATACAAAGCATCAGGCAATATACATCTCATTTTTTTTCTTACTAACTTTACCAGTTTATTGAGAAAAATTGAGGTAAAGTAACCTGGAAAGAAATTAAGTTCAGGCTTGGAAAATTTATTAATCATTCTATCTTTTCCCCATAATCAACTGGAAAGGCTTCAGAGGTGCTGGATGTACATTTTAGAAAACTAATGAATCAAGAAGTTTAATATTCTTTAAGATATACTTCTACCATGTTGCATTACTGGCCTTGATTATTAAAGCTCATATTTATATTTCTGTAAGTCAAATATACTTTGTTCTAAGGTTACACTCATTGATTCAAATCAAATCAATAATACTAAATTTATATTATAACTCTTAGAATTCTTTAATTCACTGATGATAATTGTTTAGACTTGTTTTTTTGCTATTTGAACTCTATTTCACATTTCTTGATTTATATAACTCTAAAAATTGAATATTAACTTTTGTTTTGAATATTTTTACTAATGCTAATAGGTTTCTTATGGGAACATTAGTTTCTCAACATTTTATTAATTTTTGACATTGACTGAATTTTGAGAACAAATTTTGATGTGAGTATAAAAATGGTTTCTGGGGGGGTTTTTTTTGTAGTGGAAATCAGTTATGTTTCAGGTTATTAAATTTCATTGTATGATTTAAAACATTCTGAGTTTTTTTAAAGTTTATTTTTGGGGGTTCCCTGGTGGTGTAGGGTCTGGGCTTTGGCGCTGTCAATGCAGTGGCCTGGGTTTGATTCCCAGTGAGGGAACCCCCCCCCCTCAAAAAAAAGTTTATTTTTGGTTTACATTTCTGGAAACTCACTTTTCAAATGTAGATGAATATTTTTAATAAAGTTGAGAATTAAATCTTAAACACAAAATAGGTAAAAATATATTTTGTGAATCTAAAATAAGTGAGTGCTAACATAATTAAATTTTTATTATGTCTACTGAATATGAATAGACTTCTCAATTTAAGTCCTAAAGTCTAGAGTGGCAAATACTAAAGTTGACTTCAACTTAATTTTAAGCAACTTACAGGAGAGTACTACTTTTTATTTTATTACATACCCATGCCTAGCATTGTCTACATCTTAGTGCTCATTTGATATTTGTTAAGTGAATGAATGAATTTTTCTGTGTTTGTATACATAGCTGTAAAGGTACAAAAATTTAGGTTGGCAATCCATAAAATTTTCTTCAATATATTTATCTTTTCTTCCACTCTGTAGTTTAATCTTTGCTTTATTTCTCTGCCCTTTCTTCATCTCCAGTACCAAACTGGCTACAAATAGTTATCTTGTACATCTTAGAACCTGAATGAGTGTATGTTCAATGAATGAGTGAATGAAATATGCAAAAATATGGACATTTAAACGTATTTTCTTAGGCTTTAATATTTGCAATTTTTAAAAATTGATAAGTAAATTGTATTATAGTTATCTTTAAAATCTTAGATTATATTATTTTAAAAGCCTTTTCTTTTTTATTTCTTTCTTTTTGTTTTAAGTTTGTAGTCCTGATAAGAAAAACAAATTTCTTTACTGTGACTAGGAAATTTAGCTGTGAACGAATATATTAATAATTGTTTTAGGAAATTGAAATGCACTTACATTCACCATTAGCATTACCATTATTATTTTAAATATACATATTTGACTTGTCCCTTTTCCTTACCCTCCAAAAATGTAGGCAATAGATTAATTCATAATGACATTGTAACTTTTGGTTGAGAGACTAGTATGCATTAGATAATTTTTGTTTTGTTTTGTTTTTTTGTTTTTGTTTTGTTTTTTATGGTTTCCTGGCTGGGAATCGAACCCAGGCCATGGACATTAGATAATTTTTTAAAAAGTTTATTTCCTTTGGAAAGAAAAATAGAAGGATTTTTTGTTTTTTTGTAGGTTTGAGATATAATCTTTATACTGTAATATGAATGGAACCTCTGATCCCACCCCAACCCCGACCCCTACCCCAATGTTCTGTTCATTTGGTGAAGGAGCAGAGGTTCTGGATATATTGTTGTTATAATCATGGCTTGCATTATAATCCTGAGGAAAGGTTAAGGTTATTCTTAACCCTCTTGATCAGATTATTCTTTTTTGGTCTCACTCATGCTTGTCCAACCTGCAGCCTACAGGCCACATGCAGCCCAGGGTGGCTTTGAATGTGGCCCAACACAAATTTGTAAACTTTATTAAAATATTACGAAAATTATACATGGACTTTTTTTTAGCTCATCAGCTCTTGATAGTGTTAGTGTATTTTATGTATGGCCCAAGACAATTCTTTTTCCAGTGTGGCCCAGGGAAGTCAAACGATTAGACATACCTGGTGTAACTTAAAGAGTTCTTGAGATAATTAGATGAAATATTAAATATAAAGTACCTCTACATAATAGGGCAGTGATTGGGTAGCCAATAAAAAGTGGCTTATCAAGAATTTTACTATTGTGGAAGACAGGAGTTTAATATCCCACAGGAAACCAAGGGAACCAGTGTAAAATACAGGTATTTGTGCATCAAATCCCATCAGTTACTGAAGGAAGACTGTTTCCTGGTTGTGTTAATTTTTTTGGATTTCTGTTCTGCCATTTGGGTGACAAAGCCGACTCTAGCCACAACAACAAAACAACCTCAATCAAAGAAATGCAGGTGTTGGCACCTGGAAGTCAGGTCTGTGTGTGCTGAACTTTTAAGTGTGAGGGACTGAGACTTGGTACATTTATGTTACCTCTTACTTGGCGTTAAGACCTTAGAATTCTAGTATTTCTTTTCTTCTGGGGAATGAAATCATTCTTTTAGGATGCATATGGGAAAACTCACAAATTTCGACACAGAAACATGGTTCTTTGTCTTATTCAAGGAAACTTGCCAGCATCTTCCAAATCATACAGTTGTCTTGGATGTTGGGAGAATAACCCCAGATTAGTTCCCATATATTCAGATTTTCTTTTAAGTTTTTACTTTGGTATGTAAGTAGACAGTCTTGACAAGGAAATTCTTTTAAACAAAATTAGACATTCACTGAGAAATTAGGAAGAATTGTTGATCTTTAGTTATAAGCTGTCAGGTGAATCTTTTCAGATTGAAAGAACAAAGTAAGTAGTTTCTTGCAGAGCTACAGAAATGAATATAGTTTTCTTTATGCTCTCCGGTTTTGCCAGTAGACAGCAAAGTAAGTAAAAGACTAAGTGATTAATTTTCCTTTGAGGAACTGGATAAGGAAGAGTATGAATTCATTATGATTTTCAGAGAATAAAGATACTGATAACATTTCATTAATAAATTGTCAATAAGTGTGCCTTTGTATTTGTATAATGTGACGATGACAAATTTTTGTGTGTGTGTATTCGTTAGCTCTTAAATTCTCTTCATTTTGGAAAGAGATGGGAGAAGTCTGATTTTATTTGTTTTATTTTACTTTTATAGGGGACAAAGAAAAAGTTGAATGAAAAACAATCCTGGAGAAATTGCAATAGTTGAGTGCCAATTTGTGAGGCTCACAGCAAAATTAAACAAAAAGTAGAGAGTTTCCATATATTGCCTGCCACCCCACTACCCACACACACAACCTCCCCTATTTTCAACATCCCTCACCACAGTGGTGTATTTGTTACAGCCTGTGAAACTGTGTAGAAACACCATTATCACCCAAAGTCCATAGTTTAAGAGTTTCCTCTTGATGTAAGTTCTTTGGATTTGGGCAAATGTATAATGACATGTATCCACCATTATAGCATCACACACAATAGTTTTACTCCCCTAGAAATCCTCTGTGTTCTGCCTACTCATCCTTCCCTTCTCCCAACCCCTGACAATTACTAATTTTTCAGTTTCCTTAGTTTGCCTTTTCCAGAAAGCCATATAATTGCAATCATACAGTATGTAACCTTTTCCGATTGGCTTCTTTCACTTAGTAGTATGCATTTAAGCTTCCACCATGTCATTTCTTGGCTTGATAGCTCATTTTTTTCTAGCTCTGAATAATATTCCATTGTCTGGATATATCATAGTATTTGTCCTTTCACCTGTTGAAAGATGTCTCAGCTGCTTCCAGTTTTTGGAAATTATGAATAAAGCTGCTATGAATATCCACATGTAGGTTTTTGTGTGGACATAAATTTTCAGTTTATTTGCATAAATACCAAGTAGTGCTGTTGTTAGATTGTATGGTAATAGTATGTTTAATTTTGTAAGAATCTGCCAAACTGTCCTTGAAAATGATTATACTATTTTGCATTCCAACTAGTAGTGAGTGAGAATTTCTTTTGCTCCCCATCCTTGCCAGTATTTGATTATGTCAGTGTTTTGGATTTTGGCTATTCTAATAGGTGTGTAATGGTATCTAACTGTTGTTTTAATTTGCAATTCCCTAATGATGTATGATGAACAAACATTTTCATATACTTGCTCTGTGTGTGTGTGTGTGTGTGTGTGTGTGTGTGTGAGTGTGTGTGTGTCTGTAATATTTGGTAAGGTGATTGTTCCTCAAAGTCTTTTGCCTAGTTTTTAATTGGGTTGTTTGTTTTTTTATTGTTGAGTTTGAAGAGTTCTTTGTATATTTTGGATAACAGTCCTCTAACAGTTATGTCTTTGCAAGTATTTTTTCCAAGTCTGTGGATTGTCTTCTCAGTCTCTTGAGAATGTTTTTTGCCAAGCAAAAAAGTTTAATGAAGCCCAGCTTACCAATTAGTTTTTTCATGGATCATGCCTTTGGTGTTCTATCTAAAGTGTCATTACCATATACAAAGTTACCTAAATTTTTTTCTATGTCATCATCTAAGAGTTTTATAGTTGTGTGTCTTACATTTAGGTCTATGATCCATTTTGAGTTAATTCTTGTAACAGTGTAAGGTCTATGAAGGTCTGACAATTAAGTTTGTGAATTCTTCCTGGAAAAAGTGCTACATACCTCATTGCTGGATATCACTACAGTCACCTTCGAAGTACTCCCCTTGAGAAGCTCTGCACCAACACCCATGCCTAGTCCACCCTTCAAAACAATTTTGGAAATTTTTTTCCCGGAATGGCCATTAGAGCTGTTGTATTACCCTTGATGTCCTGAATGTCATCAAAATGTCTTCCTTTCAATATTTTCTTTATCTTTGGGTAAAGAAAAAAGTCATTGGGGTCCAGATCAGGTGAGTAAGGAGGGTATTCCGATACAGTAATTTATGTACTGGCTAAAAACTCGCTGACAGACAGTGCCCTGTGAGCTGGTGCATTGTCATGATTTAAGAACCATGAGTTGTGGGTGAAAAGTTCAGGTGTTTTTATCTAACATTTTCGCACATTTTTTTAGCACTTCCAAATAGTAAACTTGGTTACTGTCCAGTTGGTACAATTTCATAATGAACAATCCCTCTGTTATCAAAAAAGGTTAGCAACATTCTTTGACTCTTGACAGAACTTTTTTGCTCTTGAAGAATTAATTGGCTGACTTCCATTGTATACTTTGACACTTCGTTTCAGTGTTGTATTGGTACACCCATGTATTATCACCAGTGATAACACTGCTCAAAACATTATCCTGCGTCTCCAGAAGGTCTTGGCAAACTTTGAGTGTCTTTTGCTTTTGTTCATCGGTGAACTCCTTCGGGACCATTTTTGCACACACCTTTCTCACGCCAAGGTTTTTAGTTAAGATTTTCCTGTTTCTCTGTCAGTGTCTACTTGGTTTGCTATGCTTCTCAACAGTCAGCCAACAATTTTGACACACAATGAGTTTTTGTAATGTTTTTGCTCATTACTGCCCCCCCGACCTCTTCATCAATGACACTGTCTCCCCTCAGAAAAACATTTAATGTATTTGTACACTGCCATTTTCTTCATGACATTATCTCCATAAATTTGGACTAACGTGTCCCTCACTTAGCTTCCACTGATGCCAAGTTTAACAAGAAATTTAATATTTGTTTGTTGCTCTAATTCAAGCTCCGACTTTCTTGTGATGGCATACAAAACACACAACAATAATGAATGCCACCCAGCAAGACACCGTCACATGTCGACATGAACACACCTGTAAGACACAGATATACCAGGTTATGAAATCTTACTGAGTTGTGTGTATAGTGGCAAGTTTGTGAACTTAATTGTCAGACCTCATATGTCTAGATTCATTTTTTTTAATGTGGATGTCTGATTTTTCCATCACCATTTGTTGAAAAGACTGTCCTTTCTCCATGGTAATTGCCCTTGCTCCTTTATCAAAAATCATTTGCTTGTATTTATTTGGGTTTATTTTGAGGCACTCTCTCCTGTTTCATTGATCTATTTAGATATTCTTTCATCCATACCACACTGCCTTGATTATTGTAGCTTTATACTAAGTCTTTAATATGGATAACATTAGTGCTCTGACTTTGTTGTTTTCCTTCAATATTGTATCAGTTGTCTTGAGTCTCTTGCCTCTTCATATAAACTTTAGAATAAGTTTGTTGATATCTACAAAATAACTAGCTGGCAGTTTGATTAGGAATATGTTGTATCCATAGATCAAATTGGGAAAAAATGGTATAGTATTGATAATATTGATTCTTCCTATCCATGAACATGGAATATTTTCTATTTAATTCTGTGATGTATTTCATCAAAGTTTTATAGTTTTCTTAACACAGATCTTGTATGTATAAAAGGCTTATAAGATTTCTACCTAAATATTTCATTTTGGGGGGTGCTAATATAAATGGTGATGTTTTTTCAATTCACATTCCATTTGCTTATTGCTACTGTACAGTAAAGCAGTTGACTTTTGTGTATTAACCTTGTATCCTTGCTAGAATCAATTAGTAGTTGCAGGAGTTTATTTGGTGTGTATGTGATTCTTTTGGATTTTTCTCATAAATAATCATGTCTTCTGTGAACAAAGCGTTTTGTTTCTTTCTCACAAACCTGTATATCTTTTCTTTCCTCTTACTGCATTAGCTAGGATTTCTAATATGATACTGAAAAGGAGAGGGGGCCTTATTCCTGATCTTAGCAAGAAACTTTCTAGTTTCTCACCCTTAAGGATGATTTTTATAGATAAGCCTTATGAAGTTGAGAAAATTCCTTCTATTCCTAGTTTACTGAGAGTTCTTACCATGAATGGGTGTTGAATTTTGTGAAATGCTTTTTGTGCATCTATTTATTGATAATGATCGTGTGATTTTTCTTTATGAGGAGATATATAAGAATGATATGACGGTTGTTGGTGTGATGGATTACATAACTGATTTTTGAATGTCAAACCAGCCTTGAATAGTTGAGGTAAATCCCAGTTGGTCATAGCATATAAGTCTTTTTATACATTGTTGAATTTAATTTGCTCATACTTTGTTGAGGATTTTGCATATATCTCTATGGCATATATTGGTCTGCAGTTTTCTTGTAATGTCTTTGGTTTTAGTATCAGGTTAATACTGGCCTTATAGAATGAATTAGTAAGTAGTTTCTTTGCTTCTGTCTTCTGAAAGAGATTGTAGAGAATTGGTCAAATTTCTTCTTTAAAATTTTGGTAGAATTTGCCAGTGAACCCATTTGGGCCAGGTACTTTCTATTTTGGAAGGTTATTAATTATTGATTCAATTTCTTTAATAGACATAGGCCAACTTATATTGTTTATTTCTTTTAGTGTGAGTTTTGATAAATTGTGCATTTCAAGGAATTGGGGTGTCCAACCTTTTGGCTTTCCTCAGCCACACTGGAAAAAGAAAAATTGTCTTGGGCCACACTTAAAATACACTGACACTGATAGCTGTTGAGCTTAAAAAAAAAAAAAAAAAAAAAAAGATCCATACATGATTTTTGTAATGTTTTAAGAAAGTTTACGAATTTGTGTTGGGCCCCATTCAAAGCCATTCTGGCCCACAGGAAGCCCACAGGCTGCAGGTTAGACAAAGTTCATCTAGGTTATCTAATTTGTGGTCTTAGAGTCGTTCATGATATTCCTTTATTATCCTTTTAGTGTCCATAGGATCTGTGGGGATTTCTCCTCTTTAATTTCAAATATCAGTTATTTTTGTGATCTCTCTTTTCTTTCTAGTTAGCCTGGTTAAAGGTTTATTGATTTTATTGATCTTTTCAAAGAACCACTTTTCGGTTTCACTGATTTTTCTCAGTTGCTTTCTTGTTTTCATTTTCATTGATTACTGCTCTGCTTTTTATTTATTTTCTTCTACTTACTTTGTATTCAGTTTACCCCTTTTCTGGTTTCCTAAAGAAGCTTACACATATGATTCTTAGATCTTTCTTATTTCTAGTATATGAGGGCTTTCTGGAAAGTATCCAGCCATGTAACTGTTGTTATATTGACAGTGGCTGGATTTTTTCCAGACAGCCCTCATATACATTTAATGCTTTGAATTCTATGCTTTTCTCTTATGCTTTTCCCCATAAGCATTGTTTTCACTGCATTCCACACGTTTCGATGACTTGTATTTGCATTTTCTTGTAAGTTTATAATATTTTAAAATTTCTCTTGAAATGTCTTTTTTGTCCCTTGTGTTACTTAGGCGTGTTTTGTTTAATCTGTAAGTATTTGGGAATTTTCTTGTTAATATTTCCATTATTGATTTTTAATTTAATTCCATTTTATATGATCTCTTTTTTAAAGTATTGTTGAAGTGTGTTTTATGGCCCAGAATCTGGTCTCTTTTGGTGACTGTTTCATGTTAGCTCAACAAGATTGTGTAATCTGCTGGATGAAGTAGGGTTTAGATGTCAATTATTTCAAGTTGATTAATGTGTTGTTGAGTTCAGCTATATCTGTGTTAATTTCCTGCCTGCTGGATCTGTGTATTTCTGATACATGGAGAGTTAAAGCTTTATACTGGAGGGTGGATTTATTTCTACTTGCAGTTCTGTCAATTTTTGCCTCACATAGTTTGATATTCTTTTATTAGGCTCATACACATTAAGGAAAGATTGTTATCTTCTTGAACTATTTACCCTTTTATTTTAGGTAATATTTCTCTTTATCCGTGATAACTTTTCTTGCACTGAAATCTGTTCTGTCTGAAATTAATGTAGCCACTTCCACTTTCTTTTGATTAGTGTTAGCTTGGCATAACTTTCTTTTAATCTGTATGTGTCTCTATATTTAAAGTGGGTTTCTTGTAGACAATGAATAGTTGGATCTTGTTTTTTGATTCACTCTGACAATCTCTGTCTTTTAGTTAGTGTGTTTAGACCATTGATGTTTAAAGTGATTATTGATATAGTCCACTATATTTGTCACTGTTTTCTATTTGTTATCCTGTTCCTGGGTAGTGCAGTTATTTTTCAATAACAAAATAATTTTAAAATTTCTCTCCTGTCCCTTGTACCACTTTCATTTATACATAAGCTCATATAAGCATTCACACACAGTCACACACAGGCATACATAATTGATTACAGTGCTGCTATTATTATTTTGAACAAACAGATCCATTATCAATTAAATTCATTAAAGATAAAAAATAAAAGTTATTTTACCTTTACTTATTTTCTAGTGTTCTTTACGGAGATTCTATTTCTGACCTATACAATTTTCCTTCTTGCTGAAAAACTCCTTTTCACATATGGCATCTAAGGGAATGATGTCAATATAGTATGGAATTTGGCTTGGATTTTTTTTCCAAGCCATTTTAAACATGTTAATGTTTTGGAATGATCAGTGGCAGGCTTTTTCACAACTAAAGAGAAAGCCTTAGTAGTCTAAGAAAAATGCTGAAAATAGTGTAAAAGTATCCTCCTATATTGGGGTAAGGTGCTAATTTATTGGCTTTAAAACTTGCTCTATATTCCACTGTTAAACGATCTGAGGAAGTTATAAGTTCAGTTGATATTTTTATTTTTTTATTAAACTGGTCTCCATTAAAAGTTAATGTCTTCAAGGACTCGCTTCAAAGGAAGAAGCATGAGCTCTAGGATATGAGGCTTTAAAGAATGGACTGGCTTATTGATACGAATGCCAGTGGAAACTTAAACTGTGCTAATATTTTTATAAGAATTGTTACTGTTTGGTTAGGACTTAGATTTTTAAATTCCATAGATTTTGAGTGGTCTGGCTCTAATTCTCTTTTCTCCATAAGTTCAGCTATTTTTATTTTATAGAACGAGGGGTTATTTGGGAATACATACATGGTATTGTAGCAGAAACACCTGTACTCAATTCTGGGTTAGTTATAGTCACCTTTCTGAGTAAAAAGCATAGGCTAATCATCTTTTTTTTTTTTTTTATTGCCCATCTTAGTGGCTACTACTACCCCATTTGTGTTTAGCTGAAGAAGGTGCTCTTTTCTTTAAGCAGAATTAGATTTGTAATTGCAGGACTTGGAGTGTAGAACTCTTGCTGGGTTTTAGCTCTGCTTGCCCTTTTAGGGTAGTGTACTTATATATAACAGTGGTTGCCCCTTAACCTGTGGTTTTACTTCTCATGGTTTCAGTTACTCATGGTCACCTTCAATCCAAAAATGTTAAATGGAAAAATTCCAGAAATAAACTGTTTATAAGTTTTAAATTACATGCCATCCTGAGTAGCATGATGAAATCTCATACTGTCCTACTCCATCCTGCCCAGGATGTGAATCATCCCTTTGTCCAACGTTTCCACACTAAAATATGCTACCAGCCTATTAGTCACTTTATAGCCACCTTTGTTATTAGATCAATTGTCATGGTATCTCACTGTTTTGTGTTCACGTAACCCTTATTTTACGTAATGCCCTGAAGTACAAGAATAGTGATGTTAGGAATTTGAATTATGTCAAAGAGGAGTCATAAAGTGCCTCTTTTAAATGAAAAGATGACAATTCTTAAGGAAGGAAAAAAAATTATATGTTGAGGTTGCTTAATAAGATGTATGGTAAGAATGAATATCTGAAATTGTAAGAAAGGAAAAATAAATTTATGCTAGCTTTGCTGTCATACCTCAAACTGTAAAAGTTACAGCCACAGTGCATGATATGAGTGTTTAATTAAAATGGAAAAGGCATAATTACATTTGAGGGTTAAGGACATGAACAGAATCAGATCACACTCACATAATTTTTACTACAGTCAATTATTATAATTGTTCTATTTTATTTTGAGTTATCGTTATTAATCTCCTACTGTGCCTAATTTATAAATTAAATTTTATCACAGGTATGTATGTATAGAAAAAAGCGCAGTATACATAAGATTCAGTACTTACTAGTTTCAGGCATCCACTCAGGGTCTTGGAACGTGTTGTATCCCCCAAGGATAAGGGAGGACTACTGTAGTTTGGAAATACTACATGGTAGCTTGGCTTCCTGAACAAAAAGTACACACACACACACACACACACACACACACACACACACACAGCTTGTTGAACTGATAAAGCATGTGACTTTTGACTGTTCCTTTAGCAAATATGTTTTGATTAGTTTAAAGAATTTATTTCCTTTATTATGTTCCTAGTTGCTGGTATTTAATGTTATGCAAGGATTTTAGAAATAGTGAAGACTATAAGAGACCATTAACTTTCAAAATTCTTTGCATACAGTAGAAAAGGGATAGTATTGATAGAGTGCATAAGTATTCCCCAGCCTCTTCTTTATTTTATTCTGTTTTGGCTGGGTTGACTGTAGGGAGGGGGTGGATAGATGGTAGTAGGAGAACAAGACTGAATTTAAATTTGCCAGTCTGATGTGTAAATTTTTTAACATTCATACTAAAAGTTTCAATTTGAACAGTTGACATACTGGGTTCTACCAAAGTTATAGGCAGAGTTGCCTAATATATAGTAAGGTTGTTCTTGTTCCTTTTCATTTATAATTCCTTTCAGGAAACTCTTTTTAAGTTCCAGTCTCAGATTGTCCTTGGACATCCTAAATCCCACCCCTTGGTTTATCTCCATGCTAAAATATCGTAGAGTTCACAACTGTTTTTTGTTTGTTTGTTTTTGTTTGCTTGTTTGTTTTTTTGTATGTATGTATAAAACTATGTGGTGGAATATTAATGTTATTAACTTGTATGTCATTGAGGCTTAATTTTTTTAAGGACAGTGAACATTTTAATGAATACTTGTTGACCTAAATGATCCTAATAGCATAAAATATTTTTGAGGGAAGGGTGTGTTAAGGTAACAAGAAGACCTCAACATGAATATATAGAATTTTTTTCTCATTTAATAGTAAAGAATTAGATAGGCTACACAGGGTTTTTCAGGGAGCTGTTGACTTTGCTGTCTTCTAGGATGATGTCCTTGCCTTTACTGTTGATACTATCATTTGTACTTCAACCCATTTTTAATGACAGAGGTTGAGCCATGGGCTCAACTAAAACTCAGGGAAATTCATTATAAAAAAGGAGAGAAGAATGGATATTGAGGTAAAATAAGCGGTCTGTTCAATTTGCTCCTTGGCCACTGAAATATCCACACGTTTTCTTCTCATAGAGAAAAGACGTTACCTCCTGAAGGATGACAACTCAAAAGTCACGTTCAGTGGGTGGGGTCAGTTCCTCTTTGTCAGATCCAGAGTGGTTCTTGATGATGTGGTACCCGTAAACTAATAGACAAGTTTTGTAACCATCTTGCCCTCTTGTTTCTTTCTTTTTTGGGGAGTGGGGAGAGGGTAGTTCCCTGACTGGGAATTGAACCCAGGCTGCAGCATTGAGAGTGCTGAAGCCTAGCCACTACACCACAGGGAACCCCTCCCTCTTGTTTCTTGTATGTATGTTGAAGTAGAGATAGGAAAGCTACAGTAAACACTTCCACTGGGAAAAGAGAAGAATGGGATACACTTGATAGTTCCTTGTCTTTATAGTAATTAATAAGACTTCTTACTCTGGAACTAAAGTAACATCTTGATAGGATCTTAATGCTGCTTTCTTAGAGGAACTCCTTTGTCCTCCATAGTCCCTGATTTTGCTCATTGGAAATTATTTCTTATCCATTATCCTTTGTGTCTATATCTGAAGTGGGTGGTGGAAAGTGTACCCTTATAGAAAGCTGCACTGCCTTCTCACCCTGCTTCCTTTTGGTGCAGATTTAGGCTCCCTAGATAGAGCATGGTAGGCTTGTGGTGTTTTTAGGATAATAGAGTTTTCTCAAAAAATGTGGGTTTACATTCTGGCTACCTCTAGTCAGTTATATGTGAAAATGTCACAGCCAAAGATCTTATTTGGTCATAGTTGTTAATTATAAAGACTGGTTAATTTACTACTTATTTTCCTTTCTCTCTCCGTTTAATGACTGCCACCTTGAGGCCACCAAAATAGTATTTTAGGTAAGAATTCATTGGGTTTTTGCTCCTAAGGTGGCTCTCATTGTGTGGCTTAGAAATCTTAAGAGAGATTCTTGAAATAGATTTTTTGTCATCATCTGTAGAAAAGCATTTGGCTTTTCTATTCCTTAAAGCTCTTGGATTATTGGATTATCCATTGAATTTTAAGTCAGCTATAGTCAGAGCCTCCTTCAGTTAAGTTGTACACCTTTCTGTGCTTGTAAAGTAATTCTTGCCTAAATTTATTTATATTGGATTTAAAACATCGAGTAACAGCCAACACATAACATTTTCTAACTGCTTCTACTAAAAGTATAGTCTTGAGGGTATTTGGTCTCTCTTTTAAGTAATCATGTTTAGCTACTATAGAATAAACAGTGTAGTATAGAAGGGATAACTAACTTATAATGTCTCTTTCCTATCTGCTTAACTGTCCTACCTCTAAGTTAATACCACATGTTTTGGGTTTCTCTCATGGCCTACCCTATTGGTCATAGCAGTTTCTATAGCATTTAGCACAAATACTAAGTTGTTGTGAGAAAAAGATTTAAAATTAGTGGCTCAAGTATGATATAGCTTTTCTTCACAGAACAGTTGAGAGAAAAATGCATAATATAGGATAGATAAAAAGTTTTGCTTCCATGAAATTAATTGTCCAGAAACACCCAAAAAAGAATCCATGAACTACTTTTTTTTCCTTTTAAAGATTCTGGCCCAATATACAACTGTTTTGTTTTAAAAGCAATACAGTTTTGAATATGAAATACTAGAAACAAAATAGAAACCATTAGAAGATCTGATCTCTCTCTCTCTCTCTCTCACACACACACAAACACACACTCTTTGAGTTCTAGCCATAATGGAGTGGAGTATTATCTTTGCTCTTTAGCTATAAATAGTAACTAGAAAATTGGACAAAATAATAGAAACAGTCATTGTTTTCAGAAAATGGACATACTGGACATAAGACATCAAAGGACAGAGATTCAGTGATTCCTGAGAAAAGAGAAACAGGTGAGGTGTCCCCTGTGATTACCCTTGTTTTCTGTTTGCAGGTACTTTCTGATCTCTGATACAGGGAGAAGAAATCCAGGTAGAGCACAGTGGTCTTGCTTAATTGAGACAAAGATTAAAGTTTGGGAGGCTGAGATGGCTGGAGTTGGTAGATCAGATTACTGAAGTTGAAGGACCTAGAAAAAAGCTCCAGAAATCTTTATATGGTCCTTTAAGAGACATTTGTTGAATACTAAGCTATGCATGTGTGGGTGAAATTCTACAGGAGCAGGCAAAGAACTATTAGAAAGCTATACACTGAACAATTTCCAGTGCACATGCAGGGTTGAGAGATGTTTTGAGTTCTGAATAAACAAACTGGAGAAGACTCCATTGAACATTAGGAGCATTCCTTAGAGACCTCAGAAAAGTCAAACTTTAAGAGTAAGACTTCTGAATTAGGCCATGTCTGGCTACTCTACCTCTAACAGACCTTAAAAGCAAGCTGAAAAGAATGAAGTTGAACAGCAAGTGTTTTAATAACCTTTTGAAACAAAATGTATCATTCTAAAGGAAGACCATAGAATACAGAATTTCAATAACATAATATTCATAATGTACATAATATGTGTTATATATTTACATATATACATACATATACACCCATACATATGTGTGTATATATAACCATTAGACATCAACGAACGTAGAGAAAAAAATCAATAGAAATACACAGAAATGACAGGCATGAAAAAATTAGTTGGGAAAGACATCTATTATAAACAGTCTCAAGGACTTAAAAGGAAAACACAGGCTAATGAGAAATTGAATGTATAATAAAGAACCACTGAACTTGTAGGGAAAAAGTATATATGAAATAAAGTATATGTGAAATAAAAACAATTGTTTCAGCTTAACAAGAGACTAGGCATTCAGAAGTGGTCAATAAATTTGAACGTACAACAACAGAAAGTATCCAAACTGAAGCTCATAGAATAAAAAGACCAAAATGAAAACGAACTAAATAGTCGTGACCTGGATGCACCCATTTTTTTGCAGAGCCATTCTACTCGTCTTCTTTCATGTATTCGTCAAAACCTTTGCTCTCTACCAAGTGCCATCTTTCTACCAGCTGCTGAGAGGTGGCCGTGCTTGGCCCAGGCAGTATGTGGGTGGGCAGAGCAGAGTGCAGCACAGGCAGCATGGACCTTTTGACTGTTTTTGTATACCAAAGTTTTATTGCAACACAGTCACACCCATTCATTTGGGTATCATCTATGGCTGCTTTCATGCTATTATATAACTGCAGATTTGAGTAGTTGTTAAATAGACCATGTGGCCCACAAAGCCTAGAATTTTTATTATCTGCCTCTCTACAGGAAAAATTTGCCAACCCCTGGTCTAAAGGAATCAAATGCCAGGGAAGATAAGTGGTAAGCTCATCCTAGATGAGAAAGTACCAATGGAGAAGTTTGTTCTAATTTAATGTATTTTTCTGAGGATAGGACTTATTTTCCTTGGGATTGTCATTTCCCGCAACTGTATCTTCCTTTCTGATTTTTTAATCAGTTAATTCATTGTTATTAGTGAGCTAAAAACTCTTTATGTTAAAGGAAAAAAATAGTTTATACTTTTTTTAAGTCTTGGCTACTTAAGATATGATATTAGAAAACTGTCTTATTCTGAGGAACTATACTTCCAGGTAACAACAGGGATGTAGGTTCATGATGTTTACAAGAGGTTAGTACCAAGGGAACTTGTACTCAAAGAATTTGGTTTAAACAGCATATATTTATTAATATTTCTTTCAGCAACTTAAGTGGTGACTGCAAACAGGAAGGATGGGGATTGAAGGCATATGCTGCCTTTGTGGGCACTGACTAATCTCACAGCCCAAATGGTCTCCACTCACTGATGTGTTTGCCCAGATCTTCACTGGAAGAAGAAAGCCCCTCATGTGGTCAGCTCAGTGTATGGTGGTCTGGGATCAGTAAAACAACACCAAAGCAATATAGGGAATCAATGGTAGTGTTCTGGCAGGCCAGTCTATTATGCTAATTGGGAAGTTTAGACACTCTGGGTATGCCTCATATTCTTATTTGTTGTTGCATCAGCCATGTTCTCATTGGTTATACTCTAAATTATGTAAGCCATTACATCATTGGTTATTTAAGTTGTTTACGTAAAACCTGTTTTGACTTTAGGGTACAAAAGGTGTTACTCTCCTTTGAGTGAGATAGCCATATGCTTATCTGTAACGTGTTTACAATGTTAATTTTGAGAAAAGCCTATTTTCAAGCAAGGGATCGGTTTTGGTGGAAAAGCTTATTTACCACTTTTTATTATAGTAAATTTGCTCCTATCAAAATGTTGCTTAACATAGCCTTTACAGAAAATTCTTTTCACATATCAATGCCTCATCATTATTTAGTTTACTTAAATTTAATCTCATACTGCTATTTTTCTCTGTTAGTATAATTTAATGTAATGAACGTAAAAGTGATTTTTGTAAATTTAATTTGAATATCAGATTATTTTTACTAGACATACAAAACATAAACTCCATGAAAAATTTTAAATTATATTTGACCATTAGCTGATCATCAGTTTGATAGCCAAGCAAAATTGCATGTTATAGGGAAATTTTCCAATAGGAACAAAATTTAATGAAAGAATGTTTAACATCATCTTTGATTTCCTCATGCTTACTATTCCACCATACTTCTACAAGTCCTATCAGCTTTAAAACGAACCTTGAATTCATCCTCTTACCCTCCTCTCTTCCTTATCTCCTGCCTCTTTCCCAGTCCAACCCATTTTCATCTTTTAGTCAGTGTTTTAGTCAGAATAGGCTAAATTAACCTACTAATCTCAGTAGTTTACCACAGCAAAGGTTCATCATGGTGTACATAAAGTCCAGTGTGGTTTGGTCTGTGATCCCACTCTATCTTGTAGGTATACTACACTAGGGGCTCTGAAGGTTGTCAAGTGAACTGAAAATGACTAGGTAACTTTTGCTTATAGCTCATTGGTCAGAACTAAATCACTTGGCTCCAACCAAGTGCAAAGAAAGCTGGGAAATGTAGGACAGCACATGAAATATTTGGAGATCAGAGATATCTATGCCATACCCAGATTATTATAGTTGCATCCTAATTGGTTCTCTTATTTCCTCTCATGTCCTACTTCAATGTTTTCTCGACTTAGTAACCAGAGTGCTCGAAAAAAATGTTTTTGTTACTATCTTGCTAATAACCTTCTTTTTGCATAAAATCCAATACTTTACCTTCACCAGTACAACTACTTCATGATCATGCCCTTGCCTTCCTCACTAATCTCATGATTGGCAGTTGGTGTTACTAAATATTATCTCTGAATAGTGTGTTTTGAATAGGCATTCTCTCTTATTTTGTCCATAATTATGAAAATTTGATTTAAAAGTGTCAAATTTACAAAATCACAATAAACTGAATAAATAATACCAAGAGAAGTTCTAATTTATATTAGAACTTCAATCACATTAGTCTCCTCAGTCACATTGTATGCAATTAGAATCTTTTTAAAAATAGCCTATTGGGAATGTTGATATAATATAAAATCTTGTTATAATGGATAAATTCTGTGTAGTAAAGTTATCATAATTGTATTTTGTTTCTCTGACTATAAGAAAGTCTCTTAGAATAAACGTTTTGTGTGGTTAAAGTTTATATGAAAGACATTCCATTATGATTAAATGTGTTCTTAAAAAATTAATAAACTTTATTTTTTTAGAGTAGTTTTAGGTTCACAGCAAATTTGAACAGGAAGTACAGAATTCCCATATACCTTTGTGCCTACACAAATATAACCTCCCCCACTCTTCAACATACTTCACCAGAGTAGTGTATTTGTTACAATCTATGAACTTATATTGAAAGGTCATTATCACCTAAAGTCCATACTTTACATTAGGGTTCACTATAGTGTTGTACATTCTATGGGTTTTGACAATAAATACAGTTGTTAGAAAAGTTTTTTATAAAGTTTGTTTTTTGTCACTAAGTAGTTATTCCCTTTCAGTTGTACCTTCAGTCTCTATCATGTTTTTCCTTGGCAATCTGATGCTCTTACTTATTTCAATCTCTCTCTCTCTCTCTCTCTCTCTCTCTCTGTCTGTCTCTCTCTCAAATAATTCTTTTCTAGTTGAAGTAGTTGGAATATTTTCATAAAGTAATTAATTTATAATCTATGAACTGGATGAGAGTAGTGTCCTTGACAAAAGATAGAGGAGCTAGAATTGATTCCTTCCTTTTAAATGTGCATGAAAGAAAGGCTTTATGTAAATTCTTTGTCATCTCTGGCCTACATATCCTGGGAATCAGGTTTATAACAAGATGTTTATTTTAATAAATACGCAAACTCTATATATTTGGTATGCTTACTTGATAATTTTTTACCATTTCTTTAAATTGATTTTAAGTATTTAAGTAGCTAATAGTGATTTCTGTTTTAGCAAATGAAACTGCATTTAGTAGAGTTGAGTAGCTACAGTTTGTTACATGGATTTAGATCTAGCACAGTTCAGGTGACTTGTCCTATACTTGACATCTGCTTGCATATAAAAGCCTCCTAACAGTTTTTACGTGGTGTTAGTATTGTCATTCTTGTTTCCTTTTCTTTACTGGTCCACAGCCCTTCAGCATTAATAAAGTATTAAATAGCAAAGGAAATTATCCTACGGCTGGATAAGTAATATTGAATAAAGACAGGTGTTATGGGCTAGAAAGATAAGAAAATTACATCTTTTTCTTTGATAAGTTGATATGCCATTCTTGTTTCATGTAATTAGATGTTTTGGAAAGGAAATTGGGATTTTATGACAGGAGTCAAGGAAGTTATTAAGCAGTCTCTGTGAAAACTTGATTGCCTTTGTGTTTTGACTAACAGTGTATGTCTTGTTTACAGTAACTGTAGTACTGAATGGAAGTGGCTTGTAGACAGAGCAAGAGTTGGCAGCCGATGGACATGGCTTCAAGCCCAGATTTCAGAGCTAGAATACAAAATCCAACAACTAACGGATGTTCATAGGCAGATTCGTGCCTCCAAGGTATTTTCTGTGTTCTTCTATTTTTTAAAAAACATATTTCTGTTTTAGTTTCTCTTCATCTCTCCACACAAAATAATTGTTACAAGTTTTTATAAAAATGTTGTTAATGTTAAGAATTTTAATATATTAATTGCTATAAATTGAAGCTATCTTTGTAATGCCTTTGTATTTATTAAGATCATTTTGTCATACTTAAGCAATTCAGAACTTTGTTGGATCCAGTTTATAGGAATAATATAAATTTTTTGTAAACCTCTACTTTGTTGCCATTTATTTTAACATATGTCAGAAACTTTTATGTATCTTATTGGAATCTCTATTTTCTTTGTTTTGCTTTTTAAAAAATTATAAACACATACAAACTTCTAGAAAGCAATATGATGATCACCTGTGTACCCACCCCCAAATTTAACACATTTTTGTTTGTATGTGTTTAATTTCTAGAATAGTAAAGCATTACCTATACAGTTGAAGTAATCGTGTGGTCCTTCCTGATCCATCCTCTTTCCTCATGCCACTGTAATCACTATTCTTGATTCCAACATTTTTGATATTTATTTTTATGTATGTTTTTGTACCACCAGCACATAGGTATTTATCTGTATCTATGTAAATGATACATATTACAAACTCTTTTGCAACTTGCTTGTTTTTGCTCAACATAACATTTATGCTTTTTTATACTTTCTGTAATCTATTGCATGAATGGAATGAAATTGTATAAATGCAATAGAAGGTTTATTTCTTCTCCTTTTCTTTTTATAGACATTGTTTTAATTTTTATGCCAGTAAAAACAGTACTGCAATTACTATCTTTTATGTGTGTTTTTTTGTGAGCCCGTGGAGAACTTCTCTTGGCTAAATGTCTAAAAGTGGAAGTGCTGGATCTTAGGCATGCTTTCTTATACTCATTGATGTAATTGGATAATCAGTATTGCCGCTGGCCAAGTGCATAAGAGCTCCTGTTTCTCTACATTCTTGCCCACATTTTATATTTTTTGACATCTTAATTTTCTCACTATTATATAAAGGGTGTGAAATAGTATTTTATTGCTGTTGTAATTTGTTACTCAGTATTGTGAGTTTGGGCCTCAGTATAATTACCAACTTTTTTTTTTTTTTGGTCTATGAGTTAACTTACCTTTTTTACTTTTTTTGAGGTGGGGGTGGTAGTGATGTGCATGTGCTTGTGAATTTGGATACTATTCTTGGTCAATTATAAATATTACAAATCTCATGTTTTATGTATCTTGTCTTTTCATTGTTTTTATTATAGTATTTTTGAACAGAAGTTTAGCTTCAATGTAATTGCATGGATTAATGTTTTGTGTAATGGGTTGTGTCTTACTGTGTCATATTTAAGAAATCCTATCCTTGATATTAATTTGATATTTGTTGAAGTGTAATGATCTTATTTTGTCTTTTTTATTTATATAGTCAGCCCAGCACTGTTTTATAAATTATAGTTCACCCTCACCTTTCAATTTAAATTACCACTTTTGTCACATGGAGTTTCCAGGTACATATCAATCAGTTACTGGATTTACTAATCTTTCTTGATTATATCATTCTTTGTGATCTAGAACTAATCAAATTTTGTAATGCTCAATGTATAATAGAAAATAATGTATATTTTATTTGTTAGGTTAAATTGGTTGACTTTGTGGTATACCGGGAGTGCCAAAAAATGTATAGACCTTTTTTAGAGGTGTTATCTATGTATTACTTTTCCAGGTTGAATTGAATTACAATAACACATGTAGTAAGATGTTTGCTTAAAAGATGGCTTTAATCAAATGAATGCTAGTGTCACTATGTGACAGGCAAGACAGTCGAAGAAAATGGAAGAAGCATGGTTGTCATTCGAAGAAGCGCAAGACCATTTTGAAGTGGTATTTGAAATTTGAGAATGTTGTTTGAGTTACCCCCACGTTCTCTTGACTTAACACCCCTTGACTTCTACCAGTGGAGGACCTTAGAGGGTGAGGTGTACTGTAGAAAACCAGCTACACTGGCGGTACTTGGACAGAAATTGAAACAGCATATGCAGCGATATAAATGGACACTTTGGTCAACGTGCCTCAACCAGTAGTTCGGCATAATCAGAAGTGTCCGATCGCTGATGGTAACCACTTCGAATACCTCTTGTAATTGCTAAAGTCAAACGTGACTTGTATTCATCTTTTGTTATCAGTATATATTGAGTATTACAATTTTAATACAGTTTTTTCCATTATTAAAATGTGTAGACATTTTCTGGCACCCTCTGTATATGTTCTATATTTTTAAAAATCTAGCTCTTTCCATTTCTGATATGGGTGTGTCAAAAAATTCTCCGCATCTTTGTGAATTCTTCAGGTTCTTATAATTCCATTAGTTTTTGCTTTTTATATTTTGAAGTAATGCTTCTTGATAGATAAAAGTTTTTATTATTCTAGGTCTTTCTTTTATAAGTTACGTATAGTGAGATTTAAAAAATTCACTCTCATTAGTTTTCATTTTTTTATTTGCTGTTATTTTTTCTCTGCCTCTATTTGTGTTTTGTTTTTCACCTCTCTTTTGTTAGGTTGGTAGAATTTGCTTCCTACCCTTCTTTTTCTTTGCTGGTTCGAGAGCTATACATTATAATTTTGTTCTTTGCCATACTCCTGATTTGTTTTTAAATTAAATTTATTGGGGTGAGATTGGTTAGTGAGATTACATAGGTTCTAGGTGTACAGTTCTACCGTATATTGTTTATGTTTTGCATTATGTACTCACCACCCAAAGTCAGTTCTCCTTCCATCAGCATATATTTGATGTCGATGTCCTCTGTCCTCCCTCACCAACCTACCCCCTTACCCTCTGGTAAACACTATTGACTGTGTCCATGAGTTTTTGTTTCTTGGTTACTTTCAGTTTTATATCCCACATACATTACTCCTAATTTTTAACATACTTGCTTAACTACAAATCTAACAGTGACTGAAGTACTTAGTATTTTCATATATTTGTTTTTTTACTTAAAACATTGATCTTTATACTATTTAACTACTCATTGAATATATCTACTGCATTCTACTTACCTAACAGGTTTCATTTGGAAATGTGCTTACTATTCTTTCACATATGTTCTAACTATAAAATTAGTTACAGGTTAAGCTGATGTAACAAAGGCCCCCAAATATAGTTGATTTGTAAAGATACATAATGCTCCAAAATGAGGGGCAAGGACAGGCTGGTGGGGCAACTTGGTTTTACAAGGTCATTCAGACACTCAGGTTCCTTTTATCTTGATGTTTGCTGTCCTCTAGGGTTTGTGACTGCTCTGTGGAACAGGATTATAGTCATCTCCTCATTCCAGTCCTTGGGAAGTAAAAAGAGAAGTGCAGCATAGTTTGTCTTTAAATTGGTGGTGACCTGATGGAAGTTGCACTAGTTGGTTCACAGTCCATTGGCCCAAATATAGCCACATGGTTACAACTAGATATATAGGAATGAAAGCTGAATAATACAGTCTTTAACTGAAAAGTTGTATGAAAATTCCAGTGGGGTGGAGTCTTACAGTAAGTAGAAATGGAAAATGGATACTGGCAAGGGTTTGCAGTCTGTGCTACATCACCTTTTCTTTCTTGGTTTACTTCTTACTGAAGGACATTATTTAGTACTTTCTGACATTAAACTCCAAGCATTTAAACGCTCTTTGTATATTTCAAAATTCCTTTATATTTTACCCTCAATCTTCAGTGATATTTTAGGTTGATATAAAGTTCTAATTTGATAGTTATTTTCCATCAGCACTTTAAAGATTATAACTTTATTTTCTTTGAAAGTGATGAGCAGTCTACATCTGTGTAATTGTGTTTATTTGTTTTTTCTATATAAGTACTCTGTCTTTTCTGTTTGGTAATTTTAAAATATTCTTGTTTATCTGATTTTCCACATTTTTTTACCCACAGGTGTTTAATTATGGATTTATCTTTATCTTATTTCTTTGTCTTATTCTCAGAGTATACATTTTAACTGTACAATTCACTGAATTTTGACAAATATATGGTTGTATAACCTTTACCATGATCTCCCCTCTTATTGATCTGTTATTTCCGGAAAAGGAGAAAAGTGCTAGCTTTATAGGAAATTTGATTAAAATGAGCTCTTTATCACACATTGATTTACAATGTTCTGTCAGGTATTCATGTAGAGATGTCTTAAATGTGTTGGAAATATGAGGTACTGTAGAAGAAGCTCTATAAAAAGATGTAGATTTGGAGTTATTTAACATAGCAGTTAAAGCTATGTTATTATGTTGTAGCAATTTTTAAAATTAAATGTATTCATCTTTCTTTCCTATTTCCTCCTTCTCTCCTTTCCTTGATTCTTTTCTTTTTTCCTTTCACAGATAGTTATTAGGTGCCTAATATGTGCTTAAGGTATATAGTACTAAATAAAACCTACGGATTTCTTGCATATTCAGGGTTTATGGTCTATTAGGAGTAAAAAAATTAAGCAAATGATTCACAAATAAATGCTGTTTTGATTCCAACCAGGGGAAATTTAACATGGGATTTCCCTAGTTTAAAGATACATTGTTTCCCAAAAATTATAGGCTGTTTGCTTGGAACTTGTGGTACATATTCCCATAAAAGCAATAACGTAAAGAGTTTTCCTGCAATCTCATGAAATCCTATTTAATCTAAATATTGCTAAATATCTCTTTATAACTTTATTTTTGTGGGAAACTGTATTCTACATGGTGAAAATGTGGAGATAATATTGTAATGAAGATAATATGATAAGCTTAATGGTGATGGGTCTAAAGAGAAAAAGCTGAGGAAGAAGGGAGCTTTTGAACCATGTGGTTTTAGCTCAACCCCACCTAGGGTCTGCACATCAAATAAAGATTAAGTTTTATGCTCTATCATGAGTTTATATTCTGTTGGGGGAGATAGACCATGTATATAGTTAATAGCAATATAATGTAATATGTGTAGTGCCACATGTTTTTAATAACATATAGAAGTACTGTAGAGAGAATACTTAACTCTTATTTTAGGGGCTAGTGGGTCAGAGAAAACATTAGTAAAGAGTATGACTTTGGTAGATAAATAGCACTTTGCTTGATGAATCCATGGAACTGGGATAGGGTATTCCTTAAGGGTTTCAAGGCAAGAAACAACATGATCTTCTTTAGAAATGTGGGATTCAAAGGAGTAGAAAGTGTGAGTTGTGCAAGGACCTGAGCGGAAGCTAGGAAGTCATGAACATTATGTAATGCATTGTAAAATTTGGTGGTGGTGCCTGTGGGAAGGTGGATGGAAGTGTAGAAATAAAACCTTAAGCTTACTGGTTCTGTCTGTTGGATTTGAGGGAACTATGTTCATAAATAGTTTCCTGATAGAAGTTTTCTATTCAGTTACTCTAGTTACTTTTAACCCTGTCTTCACAGGGGCCTTCACTTGTAGTGATTTGCCAATCCTTTCAAGATCACCAAATGATTTCTCCTCTTTGATCTTTCTTTCTTTCTTTCGTTCTTTCTTTCTTTCTTTCTTTCTTTCTTTCTTTTTATTCATTTTTATTGTTAGACTTATTGGGGTGATGATCACTTTCTTTAAAGGATATAATATCACAAGCATTTTTATGGCAAAAGAGTTCTAAGAATAAGTCAAGTTTAAAACAATTAGAAATTTCTAAGAAAGTGGATTCCCAGTTAAATTGATGACTAAGTTTTTATGTTTGAATCTAGATAGTCTGGTTCATATTGCTTTGATTTGGGAAAAGGTATTTTAATATTCTGTATATTCTAAGCAGTGCTATATAATTGTTAAGCATTTTAAAAAGCTTCATTATATGTTTTTATTATTAGAATAAATTATCTTAAGAAAAGAAATGTAAACCTTCCAGTAATAATTTATATGGCCTTACATTTTTCTCAGTTCAGGCTAAATGGGTATCTGACCCTTCGTTCCCTTAAGAATCACAGTATATTTATTTTATGGAAAATGTCATTACCATTATACTATCAAAATACAGTATTTATTTTGGTAGTTTCGCCTTACATTTCTTAGAAATTAAGATGTTTAATTGCTTATTTATTTGCACTTTAGTCAACTTATTATATTGAATAGGGGGAAAAGCACTTTCTTTGCTCTTATAGCTTCTTGAGTTATTTTGTGAAAAAAACATTGAGAAGAGTGGTTATCTTGAGTGAGACAGAACTTTCTGTTTAATGTATCTTGAAAGGAAAGAAAAACAAACCCTTTCTTCTAGGTTAAATTAGAAATAAGGGGAAGGGAAAGAGATTGAGAGATGCTCTTTTGTAAATATCCTGTTGAAATAAACACCAGTTTGTGATTAGTCAGGAAACACACACTGAATAGATCTACTAGTAGATCTACAAATTTTAGGTCTTTAAGCTGTCACTTGCTTTTGTCTTTGACACACTCCAGGTGGTCTAAATTTTGTTTAAATTTTTAGAAAGGAGAAGAGAATTGTATGCCTGAAACCTATGTAATCCTTGCTAACAGATGTCACCCCAATAAGTCTAACAATAAAAATGAATTTAAAAAAAAAAAAAAAAAGAAAGGAGAAGAAAGCAGATATTAACAACATCTATTCCTTGTTCTTGCAACAGATTTGTCAACACATTACAACTTTCCTGTTTCTCCTTTTCTCTGCTTCAGATTTTCACTAGGACAACAGCTTTTTTTCACTCTTAGGAAAAAGATTAAAATAGTTTTTCTTGGTCAAGAGGCTATGTTAACTGCCCCTTTCAGATTTTTTTTTTCTTTTTGGTTGTTATCCTATAATAGGGTCTTGCACATTTTAAATTGTACATTGTATGTGTTTTAAATTTTTCATTTAAATTTTTGCTTAAAATTGGCCTTGGTGACTATATAAGTAATAAAGATGTTGTTGATACAGTTGTTTATTTTTTCATGCCATGTATTCTCCATGAGGACCCTTGTCGGGTGAGGACCTCTAGTGTTATTTTCAGAAACAGTCATTTTCACTGGAAGCAGTTGATTTGCTTTCACCTTATGCTGAAGATTTCACTTATCTCTATTATCACAATCCATCTTTCTAAAGAATTTTCATATCTGTGCTTTTTACTTTGTTTTATCTATCATTAGACTAGTCCTCATTTTTTAATTTACTTTCTTTGAAGTATAGTTGACAAAATTGTAAGATAGTTAAGTGTTCATCATGATGACCCCATACACATGTTTTATTTTCCTAATTTTTAACAATATAAACGATCTCTGCTCTGTCTCCAAAGGATTTACTCCTCTTCCCTTTCTTCTCTATTCTTAACCATGGCAGAGAAGAATCACGGTCCATTCTTTTCATACTTATGAGAGTTTCGTCCAGGGCAACAGTAAGGCAAAAAAAGTAGATTATCAAGTTATCTATGAATGTTTCCCATGTTAAATTTTAAAAGTATTATTCTTCCTTAAAGTAACTATAGTAGGCCCCCTACTTGTAAAAAGGTAATATTCTAAAGGTTTGGAATTTGGGCTTTTGAAATTCGGAATTAATTGTTCCATAGAAATAATATTATAAGTAGGGGTATGAAATCAGGCTGCTTCACAGCAGCCTGGCCCATATATAAACTAGTCAAACCAAAGGGAATTACAGTTAAATTGGTATGGAGAAAACTTGTATTTCTTTTACATGAAGTACTTGCAAAAAACCTAGTAGGAGATTTGTACAAATTTTGAATGGGTATTTCAGATACTGTCAAGAGTTTTTGAGATTGGGTGATACCATATTTATCAAGTCTAATTTAATTTTAAAAATATCAAATGAAGAGAGTGGGAGGTGGGGGAAAAGGGACAGGGAAACAAATATATGGTGATAGAAAGAGCTCTGACTCTGGGTGATGAACACATAATTGCAGCACAATATAATGTGGAATTGTGTACCTGGAATGTATGTAATTTTTACTGATCAATGTCACCCAATAAATCTAACAATAAAAAAAAGAAAATATTAAAGTTGAAAAAATACCAAATGAAAAAATTTAAAAAATAAACTTTTTTAGATTTCTTGACACCCATACTTGTACATACTAGGAAAGTAGTTATTGAGGTAGGGTCAAAAATTGGATCCACTGTTGTAAGTATAGGTAAAAATAATAATAATAATAATAACTTGTTACTTTTACCAAGCATCAGTGGTAATACATTACTAAAAAACTAATAAAATGTATGTTTAATACCATGTTTATTCTAAAGTTATAAATTCTCTAAATTATAGAGCAAAATAAAACTTCTCATATATAGCATATTATAATCTATAGGCAGTTTCCATCCTGTAAATAACATTTGTGCATGATACAAGCTCGCCCACAGAAGTTACTTAATTTGTTCTGTCTTGAAATACTGAACACTTACATTAATGGGTTTAGTCTATTTTTCATTACAAGAACATATTTCAACTAGCCTATAAGGGCTTACTGGCATTTTGCAAAAATCTGTATCTATAATTATATTATGTAATAATATATATTAGTCTTTGCAGGAAGACATGTGTAGAAGGGATAGGAAGGGAAGAAGTTTTACAGTGAGACCTCACCTTGAAATTATTAAGATCATATCTATGTACTCCTTTTTCGCCTTTCTCCCTTGTCTCCATTGTCTCTGAGAGACCTAAGGGTGAGAACAGTTGGGAGTGAAGAAGCTGGCGAATATGGGAGAAAGTTTAGCAAGCTAGGTGAGGAAAAAGTGTGTGTGTGCCAGGTTGTACAGAGGCAGCTAGATCCCTACTTATTCCTCGAGTTACTTTCATTTCAGAAAGTACCCAAAGTTGAAAATGTGTGTCTTTATTATTAACTCATTTACCTTGTAAGTGTCAAGAGCTTTGATTGGCCTATAGAGTATTTTTCTCAATTGTACTGTCCGGCCTACGGATGCTGGTTGCCAGCAACAGGGTTGGGGCTCCTTAAAGGGCTCTGAAAGGAGTTCGTGTGAAGTTAGATTGTTGTTGGATGTTTGTAAGTTTGGTGTTTCAGTTTATGAAATTAGGATTTCTCAAATATAAAACTCAAATAGAAATGCTAGTGACCAAAATATCAAAAGATTATATAAGGAAATGTTCTAAATATTCATGTTCTATGAATAAGCCTTGAATGTTATTTTAAATGTGTCATGTTTTTAATACTAATAACAGAAACCTATAAGAAAAATACACACTGCATGTGTATAATTTATGACAATATTTTACAAGCCTAATCCATCAGATATACATGTTATTTTAACTGCACATGTTTTAAATCAACCAATTTTTGCAGAGTTAAACTGTACTTTCAAGTGTGAATTTTCTGATTTCCAAAGGATAAAATAAGCAGGGTTTCAGGTGCACTGTAACATTAAGATTGCATTAGCAGTCAATTTGTTTTCATTTCAACTCTTTAATTCCCATTTGCCTAGGGGTTAGTGATCCTAGAAGAATGTCAACCTCCAAAAGGCAGTTTGAAAAAACAAGTACAATATGCAGACCATGCAACTTCATTAGACACTACAGGGAATCCTCAGATTCTCTACGAGCTTCAAGATCCTTTACCAGAACAAGATTTTGAAATGTCACCAAGTAGCCCTACACTACTTCTTCGCAACATAGAAAAACAGGTAATGAGAACTAAGAGTAAGGTGTGAGTGGCATGAAATGACTTTCAGTCAATTTTATAAACTATTTGAATAAATGTGTATGTCTGCTTTTAGAGTTGGCAATTTGACATTAAATACATGTAAAATATTTGGCATATGATTGGTATCTATTATAATATTGATATAGTTAAGATTATATAAAAATAACATTTTAAGTATTATTAGTATACAGCCATATGGTGAAAACTTATTTACACTAGGTTTGGAAAAATCTTTTTTCTAACAAAATTGACCATCATTGACTATTTTTAACAGGAGAGAATACTGGTATCACTTAATAAATCTGAAAGTTGTTTGATTAATTTAGTGATAGATTTTTAGTGAAAGATGATATGGCATATGGTTCTTTACATAAAAAAGTATCATGAAAATAGAAACTTGAATAAATTCCTAATAAATTTCTGTGATCCCAAAGCCATTTCTGGTGTTTAAATACTATTATGGATGACTCCAGACATTTAATTATTCTGTCTCATATACAGTAGACTCTCCCTTAACCGAAAGTCAATTAACTGGCACTCTCAAGCAACTGGCAAGTGTTCTAATTTTTTAGATTGCTTGAGATTTTGCTAGTTGCTTGAGTTCACGTTAATGGAGAGTCTACTTACATTTACCCAGCATCTACCAATCCCCATGGGTGCTGGTTACCTGAGAGTCTACTGTATATCTTTTGAAATCAAACCATTTATTTTTATTTAGACTTTGGTGGCTCTTGAACAACCTGTCTTTCTAGGAGTTTGTTACCTAGAAGCCAGAATGAATCTGCTAGGGTATACCTGGTAGGAACCACAGCTGCATAATTACATTGTTCCACTGGGTAATAGGGATTCATGCCAGCCCAATCTAGTTTTTCTGAGTTTTTCTGACATACAATGTGAAATAATTTAGTACCAGGTTACTAGTATTTTACCTTTGCTAAATCAAAATATGGTATAACTTCTCCCACCCCATATTTGTTAAATTTATAGTTGCCTAGTTTTTCTTAATTGGACTGCATAATCAAATTAATTTTATGACTATTTTATAATTCATGAAATTATTTTGTAATCATCTGATGTTAAATTGAATGCTTGTTACCATGTAAGTGGTGTTTTAAATTAGTATAGTTATATTCCCATTTCTTTCTTTTCCCTCTTTTCATCCCATAGGATCAGTTCCCCTATCAGTTTGATCCAACTTGTTTCACACTCTAGAATAATGTATTTGCTTGGTCAGTCAGATCTACTTTCTTTATCTGTAGGTTACTGCTTATTCTTTGGAAAGAGATTTCTATTGTATTTTTTTTCTTTCTCCTTGCTAGTACCAATTTGGTTTGATAGACGTTAACATCAGAACTGGCTAACTGGTGGCGCCCATTGCAAAAGGAAACTATATAGACCTTTGTTGAAAACGATTTTTAAGAATGTTAAGTTGATGACAGCAAATCATTAACCACGCATGGGTCCCTTCTGAATGCAACCCTGTGCAACCACAAAGGTTGCTCACCCTTGCACTTGGCCCTGGGTACCATGTTCATTTTAGGGCCTGTTGCTGACAGGAGTGCCAGAGGCTTTGGGCTGGGAAGGGATCCAGGAGCTGTGTGAACAACAGTAATGGCTCTAGACATAGGGAGAGTAGAGGAAGAAGCGGGGCTATAGCCGTCCTTTCTAGAGGTCATTCATAAGTTGCCTGTTAACAGGTCATTTGCTAAAAATATGTTTATAGGCCATTTTCTTAAAAATTGAGTGTTTTCAAGTACTTGTTAAAGGAAGACAGTCCAGGGGTGAGTTAAGTGACAGGAGTTGCAAGCCTGATATTATACATAGTTTCCTTAAGATAACCTGTTGGTATATATCTGTTCACTGATCATAATGGAACTTGAATATAGATCAGGTCATCCTTCTACGTGATTAATTTTGTTAAAGGAATATTTTGCTTACCAAACAAAACTTATTTATGTATCTCAAAAGCAACTAAAAAGCTGGCAGTTAAAATATCAGGGCACTACTGAATTGTGGACTGATACCAATTTTAAACAATAACTTATTGATTCATAGTTGAACTTATTAATGCATACCTGCATTGTTAGATAACATATTTTGTTCATAAATTGAAAGGCAACTTTATTTTATAACGAGCTAATTTAATATAAATTTCACACTGATGTATTTACAGTAGAATCCTTGTTTTCAATAGCTAATGTTTCGATTTTTAAAGTTGATTAGTTTTTTGTTTTCAGAGTTCAAATTATGACTCTCCTAATTTTAATTTTAGTCTCATTTTTACTGTGAATTTCTTATCTCAAATATGGACTCAGGTATATGAGATTATATTGAGTCATTATTGGGGTAAAACTAGCGGTTGGTTCTAAGTAATGCTGTCCTCTCGGCCAATTGTTCAGACGTACCTGACCAGCGATCTCCAGTGGCCTCAAAAATTTAGGTGATACTTTTGAAGGTGGAACAATGAGAAGAGTGTGTCAGTCAGTGTTTCTGAGGGGAAATATGAGATACTCTGTATAACAATTTCTTTGCATGGATAAACTAATGAATGCTTGACAAATGAATAAAGAATCTATTTGTATTGGTCATTTTGAAAATGAACTTTAATCTAAAAATGAGTAGTAATTTTTTTGGGGGGAGGGAGGGGATATGTGGGGAGTTCCCTATCTGGGAATCGAACCCAGGCCACAGCATTGACAGTGCCAGCGCCGAAACCTTAAGCCACTGCATCACCAGGGAACTCGCAGAGCAGTAATTTTTAAAACAAAGTACATATTTTTCAAGAAAATAAATGGTGAAAACATTTCAAAGTCTTTATCATAAAAGGTTTTCCAAGAATTTAAATATTATATTCAGTGCTATCATATTCTGTAGTCTCATTATTTCTAATAGTATGTTATTAGTTTCATACAAATGAGTTTCAAAATAATAATTTATATACCCCTCTATTTTTAATAGAATATCTTGCAGTTAATAAACATGGTAAAATAAGTCTATATATATATTTAAATGTAGTCACACTATATTAAGTGAGAAAACTAGGTTTTAGAAAGTTAATGTGGCATGATTTAATTAAATGTCTGTGCATGTGTGTTCATGTTGTATATATACTGATGTTCACATATACTCAAAAAACAGTCTAGAGGGATGGATACATACTACAATATTAATAATAGTTTTCTCTGAAATATTATTACAAGTGATCTTTTCCTTTTTAAACCTCTATACTTTCCCTTCTTTTCTATAATGAACATGGACTACATATGTAATGAAAATAGTTGTCATTCTTTTGTGGAAATATATTATTTCCATTGATGTGACCTATGTTTATTGTAATTGTTGTAGGTGGTTGTTTTGAGAATAATATTTATTACATGTTACAAGTATATTTATTTGGGATAAGGGGAAATGAAAATTTGAGGTACCTATAAAAGCTGATATTTTTGAATTGGGAAAAATATTGAGAGGCAGTATGGCATGGAGTCAGACCTAAATTTGAATTCGAGCTTCATTTCTTACCAACTTTATAATCCTTGATTAGTTGCTTACTCTTTCTTTGCCTCAGTTTCTTAATCTGTGGCTGACCTTATATATATATATAGTAATATCAGCAGTTGTACTATTATCTACTTTGCAGATTAGTTGTAAAGATTAGAAATACTCTTCAACACTGTGGCCTGGGTTCAATTCCCAGCCAGGGACCCCCCCCCCCCCCCAAAATAAATAAATAAATAAATAAAAAGAATGAAAGAAATACACTAGTGCCTAGTATATAATACACACTCAATAAATTATAGTTAGGGTTTTGTTATTATTAATTTGGTGCCTCAGAGGAAATATTATGTAGGTGCTATTAGCTGACTTTAAATGTTTTAGAGGGTAGGATGAGTGGGAAAAGAAAGTATAACAAAAAACGATGTGGAAAAGAAGTACTTTAAAATGTAGATTTACTTATGATAAATGGAACAATCAGTATTTGTATAAATCATTTTTGTATATTAAAATATTACTAAAATATAAACATTTATTTCATGAGAAGTTAAGCATTTAATAGACACTAAAGGCCTGAGATTTAGCAGTAGTAAAAAGGTTGACTTTTTTCTTACAGAGTGCACAGTTGACTGAAATTATCAACAGTTTGATTGCCCCTCTCAACTTGTCCCCGACTTCATCACCCCTCTCCTCCAAATCCTGTAGCCATAAATGTCTGGCTAATGGCCTTTCTAGGAGGTAGGTATCAATCGGAGAGTTTTGCTTGTAGATTTGGCTTGGCTTATTTTATTTTTATTTTGTTTTTGTCTTTGAATCATTTCAACTGCTTTTTTTATTTTTAAGCACTATTAAAGTACAATCAGTAGACCATGGATACATTTTTATATAACATCAAACATATATAATTAAGGTAACTACAAACCTGAAACTGAGGGAAACTTTCCAGGAAGTTTTGTAATGTTTTTAAAAAAGAAAAAACTACAGAAGTACTGATTTATTTAATAGAGCTTCCATTTTGTACACTTTCTGTTCTTAAGCTCCATACTGCCTTTGCAATTGAAGTATTTTAAGAAAAAAAGACCCTAGATATAGTTAGGTCACACAAGATTGACAAATATCATTCATAAAGTCTGGATAAGTTTTACTCAACTATTTTGTGTCTCAGCTTTTATAATGTACATTTTTTCTGAATGTAATTAATATAATAATTCCTACAATCTTTTAGCAATTTACTTTTATGTCAGCAAAATACACACACACACACACAATGAATTCTAATTTTTGGAGGGGAACAATATTTGTTCTCTTTTACTTTGTTTTCTTTTCTCTGAATTTTTCCTTTTAAAGATGTGATTAGAATTTAAGATTTTAATAGAATATAATTATATGTGTGAATCAAATTTTTTTCATAAAGTTGTAATGTGGGCTCCTTTGCTTTAATAACAGAGGAGTAAGTGTAATTTAGTATTGGGAAACATTTATATTAATAATTATATGATTTATAATTAATTTAAAATTTTTTAAATATAGCTTGAAAGGAACATTTATACCATGGTGAAAATTATGCTAATTAGCCATTACATTTGTAATGAAATTAGTGGATATAAACCAAATCTAACAATAAAAATGCTGTTACTTGATTTTTAGTTCTAATTTGTTATTTTGAAGGTTTAATTTTTAATACTTTTACACTTTTATTTTTTTTGGTTATTTGTTTATTCTGTAGTGGAAACAGTTCTTTTATTGGTTTTGCTTTATTTTTTGTTTATTTTATATTCATTCTTTGTATCACGATGATTCACTTTGAAAATAAAGATGCTCAGATGTTGTAGGACAGCTATGACATCTTTATGTATTTTAGAAAGCTGTAATTACAAGTTGAACCATTCAGTACCATTCAAATTGGTGTGTGGTCATTGTTATTTGAAGTTAAGCCTGTTTACCTAACCAAGTATTACATGTATACTTAGGGGCCGTGTGTGTGTGTGTGTGTGTGTGTGTGTGTGTATATACATATTTTCATTTTAATGTACTTTACTGTATTTTTTGTTATTCATTCACAAAGTATTTATTGCATAACTATTTGTTGTATGCCACATACTTGCCCTGTTCTCAAAGTCCTAGGGATACAAAGATGAAGAAGACAAAGGCTCCACTTTTACATAATTCATAGTCTTAGTAGGTGAAACGTATAATTATTTAAAATATCATATAATGATAATGGAATCACATGCAGTTGTTTAAACATTTTGTTTTCATACCTGTCAAAATTGATACGTAGACCCAAGTGAAATGAATGTAACATTCACTGTATTTGTTAAATCATACCTTTCAATCGTAATAGTTCAAAGATTCTTTTTGAAATCTGGTAGTAATTGCCATCTTTCCTAATTTCAAGTAGTTCTTCTTATAAACTAATTAGAAAGTTTAGCTTTAAAAGTTTGTAACAGATTCAGAACCTACTACAATTCTTCGTTTGCTAGATATAAAAGCAGATAAAAATTTATTCTCCAACTTTTTGAAGTGTGCTGATATGTGTTTAAATTAATTTTACTAATTAATTAATTATTTTTGCCAACAACAGTTTTTCAAAATACTTTCTACAGAACACATTTCTTTCATTCTTCTTTTTTTTCTTCTGATTTTAAAACTCTGGTAAGCTTATTACAGGTTTATTCCTGTATTTCTCACACCACTAAAAAGGTTGATATTAACTTAATAAAAATCCTCCTACTATCTTTTAAGTAGTTTGAATAATACACATATATCATCTACACACTATTAAAAGTATTAGATTTATCTCTAAAAAAAAGCAAATAAAAGACAGTAAGTGATTCTTTTCTCCACCTCTCAAAGTTTGAATTAATATCTAAAGTAAAATAAAAGCATGTAACTGGTGTTTAAATCAGAAGAACAGGATATTGATTGTAATTTCAGTCAAGTCACTTGTTCTTTCTTGAGCCTTAGGGTTTATATTTAACTTCTAAAATCTGAATAATACCTACCTTCCCGGTTTGTTGTGGGAATTACATGATACAACACGTTTCTTTCAAAAAGTGTTTACTTTCACATTTGTTATCAAAATATTATATTTTCCTTGAAGGAAAGATTGTTTTATTTTCTAACATTTGGTAGAAAATGTAATAGAGCTACTTTCCATCAAAAAGCAAATTTAGGACATTTAAAACATTGTTTAAAATGTATAATTTATCATTAAGTAATAACTTTTTTAAATGCTTTGTTACCAGATTACCAGCAAACTGCTGTGTGAAACAAAAGATTTGAGAGATAACTTCTGGTCTCATTAAAATTTTTCTAAGAATTCTACTATTTATGGTAATACATACCACAAAATACACAAATCTGTTTAACTTGAAGCACAGAAACCAGAATATATTGCAACTAAGAGATTAATAACTGAAGAGAAGTGGAAAATTTTGAGAGTATGTGGTAGTTGTCAGATGCCAAAAAGAAATGCTGAAAAATGTCTCTTGATTTTGTCAGTTGTAATTTGAGACCTTAGCAAGAGCAGTGTAGTGGCATGACAGAGAGTAAGAGTGGGTTAGTAAGGATGAAGTTGGAAATGAAGTAGAGAGAAAGAATCAAGATTATACTTTCAAGGCTGCTGACTGTAAGGCTGTAGTAAAATGGCTGTACAAGGTCAAGTAATGTATTTTTGTTCATAAGATGGAAGGAATGTAAGCATTTTTATTAAAATGAAGGGAAGGAAAAGACCTAAAAATGGGGAATGTAGAAATACATACCACAAAGTTATGGAGGGACCTTATGACAGGAGAAAATACACCTGTTCTTTGAGAGTGTTAGGAAAGAGAGATTAAGAGGGATGTAGATGTAGTTGTTCATAAAGTGACTGTCCTCAAGTTAGAGTGGGAAAGGGAGCTGGAGAACTTAGGGAAAAGTTTGGATGGACATTGATGAATAAAACAGTATCCCTTCCTTTCTTTGTTCATTCCCTCCTTTTATTGTAACCTGAGCAGCCCATCCCTGGAGAACAATGTTATGTGGTTTCTAAAGTTGTTTTTGGTTTGTTGTTTTTTTTACCTGTAACTATGTTGTGAAAAGTACCTACCATAGACTTTCAGTTAACTGGCACCCATGGGGATTGTGGAAGATGCCGGATAAATGTACCTGGCTCTCTCCAGCAACATCTAAGAATTTTTGTGCTGGTTGCTTGAGTTCTGGTTAAGTGAGATTCTATTATAATTGATATTGGTAAGACTAGTTAACAATTTAATTTAATAGTACTGTATTCTCTAATTGAACTTATTATAAAATATGTAGTGGTAAACTTCTGTAAATTTAACAGGTTATTGTACATTACTCACATTTGAGGATATAACTGATGTTCGAAAATTTTATACAATTTTATATTATTGTAATGTATGGAAAAGCTTTATTTAAAGATACCTGTTTTGAAGCAATGTGAAATTTATTTATAAGCCTCTTGACCCTGGAAGTAAAAGGTCAAATGAAACCTAGTTTTATTTTCTACATCTTGCTATTTTTTCAATGTGTTAGTTTTTTCTTTATGTATAATTATATATGAACATATTTTAAACTCAGAGCTCTTCAAGAATAAGGGTTTATTTTATTTGTGATTTAGACTTAACCACAAAGTACTTTCTGAAGATATTCCCATATATTAAGCATATAAATACTATTAATTTTGTATTTAAGTAAATTTGAAAATAAAAAAATTCATCATTTAAATAAGAATTTTTAAAATTCTGGCAAAGTGTACATAACAAAATTTGCCACATTACCCATTTTTAAGTGTAGTGGCATTAAGTACATTTATATTGTTGTGTAACAATCACCATTGTTTATCTCCAGAAATGTTTTCATCTTCCTAAACAGAAACTCCCATTAAACAGTAACTCCCCATTCTTCCTTCTTCCCAATCATCGGCAATCACCATACTGCGTGTCTCTGAATTTCGCTGCTCTAGGTACCTCATGTATGTGAAATCATACAGTATTTTGTGACTGGCTCATTTCACTTATCATAATGTCATCAAGATTCATGAATATTGTAGCATGTGTCAACATCTCCGTCCTTTTTAAGGTTGAATAATATTCTGTCTTATGTATAGGCCACATTTTTGTTTTTACATTGCTACTTGGATGACCATTTGGGTTGCTTCCACCTTTTGGCTGTTGTGAATAATACTGCTGTGAAGATGGGTATATAAATACATGTTGAATCCCTGCTTTTAATTTTCTGGCTATATATCCAGAAATGCAATAGCTGGGTTTAATAAGAATATTTTATTTTTTATTTTGAAAATGAGTAATTAGTTAATGTTAGTATATTTCTAAGCCAAGGGCTAAGAAAAAAACAAGAACCCAGAAAAACAACACACAGCCATCTCCTTTTGTCTGATGAAATTAAGTCAAGGTTTTGATAGCCGTGTGGGGAGTGAGAGAATTTAAGCCAAGTCCAGAAAAATCAAGTGAAGTTTTAATAGTTTGTGGGGTTAGATGAAGGGAAAGCCTATGGCCTTAACCATGGTGGAAAGATGAAATGAAATCTCCCCCATAGTTAGATGGGAACACTATCTCTAGGGGCTATACCCTTACAGTAAATGTAAATCAGAAAGAAAGCAATTAACCATGCCTCACTCCTAGGGCACCATTGGGGAGAATTTGCCTTAGTGCTGAGCAGAGCAGAAGGGGGAAAAAAAAAAAGCAAACCCATCTTTGCGATGGTCTGATGGTAGAGACTTTCACATGGATTTTCAGTCTAAATATGCATTAGTGAGTCATCCAAAGAATCCCGACTTTAAAATGGTTCTGGAATGGGTAACACTACAAAGCAGATGGCAGAGGCAGGTGCAGATTCTTTTTGGAGGAAGGCATCTTTATTAGCCCCAGGAAATTCTCAGGAATAAATTATCAAGGGTAATGATCAGCATACAGTCAAATATAATCAAATGTGAAAGAGCAACAAGAATGAGAATAAAGTGTAAATAACAGCAAAACATAAAGTTTTCAGACAATAAACTTAATAAAACTCTGATTATTTAAAAAGTAGTGCTTGTTCTGATTTTAGAAATAAAAGATAGGCTTGAAAATATCTACAGGGAAGAAACTATAAAAGTGACATAGACATTTGAAAAAAATCCAAATAAAACCTCTGAAAAACATTGAAATTAAAAACTAAGGTGTGTTTGGCAGCAACATGGACACAATTGAAAAGAAAATGTGTAACAAAGAGGAGCAAGAAAATGGTGGCGTGAGAGGGACCTCTGCAAAACTCCCCTGGAGATTACAACAAATAAAACATCTATAACTCAACTAAAGACTGCCTGCACAACACACAAACAGCTAAGGGACCCGCTTGTCACATCAGACAGAGTACCTGCAGGTGGGCAGAGGCAGTTGAGCATCCCAGACCTCACTTGGCCTGCAGGACAGAGAAAAGGAAGCCCAGAGGCAGAGGCCATGAGACACCGCAACCAGACCTTATTTTAGCCCCCAGGAAGTACAGACTAGGTGCTTGAGACACGACAGCCTGACTCCAGTTCCAAAAGAAGAGAGCAATGGGGCCAGTGAGGAGCCGCAGCACAATCTTGATCCAGCCGGCAAAGAAGAGAGAGGGGTCTGCAGGCAGGTTTCTTGGCCCACAACCAGCACAGTCTGAGAGACCAGTGTTCAAGACAGCAGGTCCCCAAACACAGGGCAGAGGCCTTGGGGCAAACCGAATACAGAAAAGTAAAAGCCAGTACTGTCCATGCAGCTACTCTCAATGACAGGTGGGGAACAAAGACACTAGTTGCCTTCCCCCACTGCCCTGCCAAACCTCTGCCCTCCCATTATTAGCAGCAAACCCCAAAGAAACTGCAGCAGTAAGTATCAGGGGTTAAGGAGCAGCACATCTCCAGAGAAGCTGCCAATGAGGAAACAAACAGCCCAAATAAACTCACACAGCAGAAAATCACAGTAAATGGGATGGAGTTAAACAACCTATCAAAGATAGAGCTCAGTTCAATTATTATAAAAGTGATCAGAGAAAGTAGTGATAATTTCAGCAGAGAGATAGCAAGCATAAAGAAAGGCAGAGGGACCATAAAAAAAGATCAAGCAGAGATAAAGATTACAATAACTGAAATGAAAAATGAAATAAAAGAAATCACCAGACCACATGAGGCAGAAGCGTGAAATAATGATTTGGAGGTAAAGGGAGCAGACATCCAATCAGAATAACAAAAAGAAAAAAGAATCCAAAAAAATGAAGATACAGGTTTCACCTGGGACAACATCAAGTGTAACTATAGTAGCATCATAAGGGTTCCATAGGGAAGAGAAACAGCAAGGGATTGAGAACCTATTTGAAGAAGCGATGACTGGAAAGTTTCCTAACTGGCAAAGGAAATAGACATACAAGCATAGGAAGCACAGAGTCTCAAAGAAGATAAACCCGAATAAGCCACAGCAAGACACATTATAATTAAAATGGCAAAGGTTAAAGACAAAGAGAATCCTAAAAGCAGCAAGGAAAAAGCAACTAGTAACTTATAAGGGAGCTCCCATAAGACTGTCAGCTGATTTCCCACCAGAAACTGCAGGCCAGAAGGGATTGGCAGAAAATATTCGTGATGAAAACCAGGTATCTACAACCAAGATTAATGTATCCAGCAAGGCTAGCATTTAAAATTGAAGGACAGGGAGTTCCCTGGTGGTGTAGTGTCTGGGCTTCAGCACTCTCAATGCCGAGGCCTGAGTTCGATTCCCAGCAGGGGACTACCCACATATTAAAAAAAAAAAAAACCAACCCCCCCCCACCAAAAAAAACCACACACAACAACAATAAAATTGAAGGACAGATACAGATCTTCCTAGACAAGAAAATGCTAGAGAAGTTCATCACCAACAAACCAATACTACTAAGAATGTTAAAGGAATTTCTTTAAGATGGGAAAAAAATAATAAAAAGCAAAAATTAAGATTAATAAAATGGGAATAGCTACATCTCTATCAATAGTTATGAGCGGAGTACCAAACAGGAAGACAGATACAAGTTGACTTCACTTACAAGTGAAATCCAAAGGAGAAAATAAACAAGTGGGACAGGAACAGATTCATAGATACAGAAAACACTTAGATTGTTTCCAGATTGGAGGAGGGTTGGGGGAGAGATTGGGAAATTCAGTTTGGTGGTTACAAAGTAATATTTATGGGGATATAGGGCATAACATGGGCATATAGTCAATAATGTTGTAATAACCGTATGTGGTGTAAGATGGGTACCAGATATGGTGGGGTAAGGGGAGGAGTGCTGGAAGGGTGGGAGAAAAAGAGGAAGAAATCAAAAAGTACAAATTCATAGTTACAAAATAGTCAGTGAGATGTAAAGTGCAGCATAGGGCATAAAGTCAGTAACATTGTAATAGCTATATATTGTGTCAGAGGGGAACTAGATGTATCAGAATGAGGGTTTTGTGAGTTATATAAATGGTTGACCACTATGCTGTACACCTGAAACCAATAAAATATTGTATGTCAAATGTAATTGGGGAAAAAAAAAGAAAAGAGAATGTGTTAACATAGATGACAGATTAGAAGAAAAGTTCCTGAATGTAGGAAAAGAGACAAAACAATGGAAAATATACAAGTCATTTAGAAATGTGGAGAACATTTTGAGCAGTCTAAGATGAGACTTAATTGGAGACCTGGAAGATAAAATAAAGGATGGAGCAGAAGCAATATTTGAAGAGATAATGGCTAAGATATTACCTGATCTGATGAAAGACACCAAATTCAGACAGCCAAACACAGATTCTGGATCAGGACAAATAAAAATAAATCTACCCCTAGAAATATAGAGCAAATGTAGGGGAAAACAAACAAACAAACAAGGACAGATGAAACATCTAAAAGCTCCCGGAGTTCCCTGGTGGTGTAGTGGCTTAAGGCTTCGTTGCTGGCACTGTCAGCATTGTGGCCTGGGTTCAAATCCCGGCCAGGGAACTATCCATATACAAAAAATAAATAAATAAAATAAAATAAAAGCTCCCCTGTGGGGGCCTGGGAGGAAGTTGACATTATCTTAATTAAAGTCACAGTTTGACTGATATCTGACTTCTCAAGAGTAATAATAGGAGCCAGAAAACAGTGGAATGGTATATCTTTAGTGTGTTGAAAGAAAACTAAAATAACTGTCTACCTAGAAATACTATACCCAGAGAAAATATCTTTCAAAACTGAGGGTTAAGCACAAATGTTTTCAGAGAAATCAAAACTGAGTTTGTCACTAGTGGACTCTTAATTAATGATAACCATACAGGATGGGCTTCAGGCAGTGGAAAGTGAAGTTCCCAGATAATTTGAGATGCAAGAAGGAACGTAGAACAAATAAAATGGTAAATAACAATATGGGTATGTATAAACAGACAGTAGTAAAATATGCCTAGTGGTTAAAAATAAATGTCCATGGCAACAATGGCATGTAGGTCAGGAGGAAGGTAAATGGATTTAAATTGTTCTCAGGTCCTTGAATTATTCAGGAGGCTGGTAAAAATACGGATTTAACTTTTGGTCATTCTAAGTTAAGTTTGAGGAGGAGATCCTCCACATAAGGGAGGAGGCTTCTTAGGTACTGATAATGTTTCTGTAAGGTGGTTATGGGACAGTGGAGGACTAGGTGAGGCATTACTTCATGTTTACAAGTTAAATATAAGATAAAATTTTTATGTACTTAACTATAGGTATCATATATTTCAAAAGTAAAAAGTTAATAAAAATAGGATACTAATTATATACTTAAAAAGGATAACTAGAAAATAGTCACCATACTTTTGAAAAAATATTTAGACCTTATTCATCTAAAACCTGTGAGCAACATTTTACTAGTCCCACATTTAAAAATTATAACCATAGATATCAAAATTATAAGACAAGTAGAAATGTAGTATTTAATTTGTTGAAAGAGAAATGAAGATAATTAAATCTCAACATGTTATCTTAAAATTTGGTGATAAAGACTGATTCAGTTATTGATTTTGTAACCCTTGGCCATTTCTTTATCTGTCAAATCTGTTTTAGTCTATATGTCCATTCTGTTTTTTCCAATGAAAGCATTCATACATACTTGTGGAAAGCAAATTAAGAATGACTAAAAAAAAGGACCAGTAGCTATAGTGTATTTTTTAACTGTCTCCTGTGACCTGAAAAGTACTCATATTCAATTGTGAGTTTTGAGATACATACTCGGAGGAAATGTGTAAATTAGTACAAATGTCAGACCTAAAATAGCAGTATAATAATAGGAAGTTGTAGAATGTAGGTATAGGCAAAAGGTATATTTAAAAGTAATAGAAAATTGGTAATTTATTGTGATAAATAATATATACTTGCTTTATATATTTTTTTTAAATTTATTGTTAGAGTTATTGGGGTGACATCTGTTAGCAAGGAGTACATAGGTTTCAGGCATACAGTTCTACAGTGCATTGTCACCTTGTTGTATAATAATTTCACCACCTAATGTGACTTTTCTTTCCATCACCTTATATTTAGCTTCCCCTCCCTCCTCTCCCATCCCTCGACCTTGGCCCTCCCCTCCCCACTCGTCCCCAAATAAACATTAAACTACTGATTGTGTCCATGGGTTATTTGTTTGTTCATTTTGGGTTTTTTTTCTTGGTTGCTTTCAGTTTTATATTCCACACATGAGTGAAGTCATAAAGTTTTTTTGTTTTTTCTGTCTGGCTTATTTCGCTAAGCATGATGATCTCCAGGTCCATCCATTTTGTTGCAAATGGCAATATTTCACCTTTTCTTACAGCTGAGTAGTATTCCATTGTGTATATGTACCACAGCTTCTTTATCCAGTCATCTGTCACAGGGCACTTTGGTTGTTTCCATCTTTTGGCCACTATGAACAGCACTGCAATGAACACTGGGGTACATAAGTCTTTGCGGACAAAGGTTTTCAAGTCTTTTGGGTAGATCCCCAGAAGGGGGATTGCTGGATCAAATGGCAGCTCCATTCCCAATTTTCTGAGGAACCTCCACACTGCCTTCCACAGTGGTTGTACCAGTTTGCACTCCCACCAGCAGTGTGTGAGAGTTCATTTTTCTCCACATCCTCTCCAGCACTTGTTATTCCTTGTCTTGTTGATAATAGCCATTCTCACAGGTGTGAGGTAGTATCTCATTGTGGTTGTGATTTGCATTTCCCTGATAGCTAATGAGGATCAGCATAATTATGGTGTCTAAATATTTATAGTCTCTCTGTTCCAAAAATTTTAATAGTCTTAACCAACATTTGACAATCAGTCTCTCCTGTAGCCCAATTTCTACAATCATATTATCTTAAAAGGTACATATTGGGTTTATGGAAATGTAGTATACCACTCAGTAGATCATTGACTAAGAGTTAAATATATGTCTGGGAGTAGACATACCAGATATTGGGAGACAGTATATGCTTGCGTGAGAAGCAAATGAGATAGTATATATAAAACTCTTAGGACAATGCACAGCACATAAAAAATAGCCTAATTATGTTAGCTATTGATATTTTTATGTAATGACATAATGTATATTACAATTGTACATACAGTGCTATATCTTTTATATCTTGGGAGTATATAGTCATTGATTTAGAACTGTCATTTCTTTTTTTAAAAAGTGCTTCAAAAGTGCCCCAACTTAGGATAAAGATTTGAGGGCATACATACATAAGGTGTTTATTGGTCAACTATTAATAAAGATTTCATCATCATACAGGATTGGGAGTCACTGAAGTACCATCTATTTTTTGGTCTTTTTTTTTTTTTTTTTTTTTTTTTTTTTTTTTTTTTTTTTTTTTTTTTTTTTTTTTTTTTTAGGACATAAAGTTGCTATTCTGTCTTTGGTCTACTTAGTATGGGACCCTATAATTAAATCAGCACTTTAAAATTGAGGGTCTTACTTTTACATTACCTAAACATAACTTCCCAAAAGACCATCTTGGGAGATTTAATCTCCCTGCCCTCAAAAAAAAAAAAAAAAGTTTTAACTTTTGTTTATTCTTATAGTGCTTTTTATAGTTTAGTGGTTTCAGGGTAACTTGTGGTTATAGGAGTACATACTTTTTACATATTCTTTTTGTCATTTTGTGAGCTTTGGCTAGTCAGTTAATCTCTTTCCATCTCCCTTTTTTATCTTTAAACTTATTAGGACATAAATATTTTCTGAAATAGATTCTAGTGCTAACATTCTTCAATTAAATGTTTATTTTTGATAAATTCCATTTTTTCAACTAAGTGAACAATAAATCATAAAGGTCTTAGTGCAACCTAAAATGTTTGTATTTTTGTAACATCATTGTTACACTTTGCTTTGGATATAATAATATTATGTTAGGTTAAGTCTAGAGATTTAATGAAAAGAGAGAAGATATTTGGCTCAACATGTGTTAGTAACTGTAAGAATAACCTAAAAGGTATTAATGGAAAGAGGTACCTAAGACCTTAGTAGGAGGAATGAGGATTCTACTTAAGTGCCAAAAACTTTCAAATAAACCACTGGGAGCAATCATTTAGGTAATATTTATTACACATTGCCTTTCTTGGTTGATGTGAATTTAATTCACATTGTTTTGATAACTCAGATTCATCACTATGACCATATCCTCATGGACTATTAAGATTAATAGTGGTATATCTATTTAAAAATTGACTAATAGTTAACAAATACCTACCGAATGACTCACATGGCCCAGGCATGGGATTGGGCACAGGGGATATAAGATACTGTAAAAAAAAAAACAGATATGGTCTCTGTCCTCATGGCACTGAATAATTACACAAAGGAATGCAATTTTAAACCCTGATCAAGTGCTATGAAGAAAATGGATTGTTAAGAATATCACTTTGGAATCAGACAGATCTGAGATCATTCCCAGTTCTGCCATTTGCGTTGTGATCTTGTGCAAATTTCTAAATCACAGTTAAAATGAAAACAGTCTGCTGCCTGGCTTGTGGGGATCAAATCAGATAACAAGTATGATATTATTTTATTTTTTTCAGTTGTTTATTCTTTGTCTTCCTGGATGAAAATGTAAGCTCCATAAGAATAAGACTTAACGTTTTGGTTTTGTTTTTTTTTTTTTTTGCGGGGGGGGGCATCTAATAACTGCTGTTTTCCTAAGCACCGAGATCAGAGAGTCACATCATGGGTACAAATAAGTATTTGTTGAATGAATGAAATATCTTTCAGGATTTCTTGCAGGTAACCAGCATTCCATAAAAAATTTTTTTGAATTTGCTTGTTTTCCTTCCTAGTCTGATTGACATTTTAGCTGTTGCTCTCATGGCTGTTGCTTTCAGTTCTGCTTCCTCTCATTGTAATTTAACTCTGGGCTAGAAAATCAGATGGCCTAAAGTGGTATATGCATATCTGTACTCTAGTAAGAGACATTCTCTAGCAAGAGGGAAGGCCTCTCAGCAGCAACAGGAGTGAGCTTTTGTGCATGGACTTACTGAAATCCTTTTTGGGTATTTAAAACTTGGGTTTGCTAGGTAAGTAATCTTTTAAGTGAAGTGTTATAGGTCTTCAAATAAATTACAGATATTTCTAGCATTATTATATGACATTATGTTACAATTTTCATACATAAGTAGAAGAAATTTAAATTTTGAAATTTTAAAGTTTGGTCACCTATTCTGTATATTAATTTTTTAGTGGACCACATAAAGCTTAAAAAGTATTTAACATCAGTTTTTAAATATTTTAATGATCTTTTCTCATGATGACTAGAGTAAATTTACATGGTTAATTATTTTCCGGGGCACCTGTTTGCTCACTTTTTATTCATTGAACCCAACCCCGATCTCTTACTTAGTAGCATTATCTCCCGGAAGTCAGAATTGGTTTTTTTAGCTTTATTAATTTTGGCAGCAGTCTAAGTTGAGTCACCATGAACTGAGCAACTGAAAAAATTGAGTCTTCAAACAAATGAAGCATTGCATTTATCATTATAGAGATAGTTACTGGTTTTTAGATCTTATACTCTAAAATGAAGATAAAACATTGTAAGTGGATTCTGTTTACCCCATAGGGTATTCTCTCTGAGAAAGTGAATTTCTACTTGAAATGATGTCTAGATTTTTATTATGGTTGTTGCTGTTTGTTTTGCTTTAATGAGTCCCTGAATATGATATGAAATTAAATTCCAGTGAACCACTGCCGTGCTATTTATTTCCACTAATGGTAATTATCTTATGAAGTGCAGCCGTTCCTTCTAATTGGGTATCCTAATTGAAAAACTGCAGTTAAACTATCAAACTAATCACATATAAAGTAATTCTTTTACTCTCATAATATTTTCAATAGTCACTTCTAAGTTATGAGAAAACATTATTTGTTAGCAGTGTAGTCCAGGCCGAAGTTTTCAACATAATTTTACGTTCCTGTGAATGACATTAATTATTCTATTAGGTAAATATATGACATCAATAAGGAAATAAAATATTTTTCCCCTGCTGTGTTTTTAAAGTAATGCCAGTAGGAATTATTTTATTTTGTAAAAATCTTGCTTTTCTCTTTTTACTTCTATTAACATTAAGTCTAAAACCTAATATTTTAGGGAATGTTTAAATAAAGTGTCCTACAAACACTGGTTAGAATATCATGTAACTATTAAATAATTATGAGTGTAGAAAAGTATGGAATCCTGGGAACATGCTTATTTTAGAATGTTAAGGGGAAAAATCAGGATAATAAAATTATTATATAATTTCATAGAGAAAAAGACTTGAAGGATATGAATGCTATTTATGTTTAGATTATGGGATTTTGAAAAATACTATAGCTTTTCTTTTTGAACATTTTTATTTCAAAATTTATCTTTAAAATCAAAAATAGAAATTAGTAAAATTGAAAGTCTCAGTTTCAAACTACCTATATCTCATGTCAGAAAACAGCTCAGATTATATTGAATCTCCCAAAATGTATGTTAGCTAGAAATGCTTGACAAACTTTGTCTCAATTTTCAGAAAAATATAGCTATCATATTCGCTTCTTAGTCTCTTCTTACCCCTTGTTCTTTGAAAACTCCCACTGGAAGTGAAGAGCCAGAGAGAAGAATGACACAGCACTGTAGTAGTGGGTCACTTTTTCTCTCTGCCTCTTATTATGGAAAGCAGAGTAAAGTCAGTCCACACGTCCTTAACCTTTAACAGTTCTAAAGATTTTGCTAATTTGTTTTAGCAATATCTCTCCTGACACATTTTTTTCCTATGGACTACTTAAAAGTAAATTCTATTTATTGTTATTTTAACTGTAAATACTTACGTATATTTCTTTGATAAGCTTTTTTTTTATTACGTGTCCTGTCTCTTATTCTCAAAAAGCCACTTAAAAATATATTAAAAGTCCCTAATTCCTAAAAATAAAACTAAATTTTAGAGGAATCTTTTGTTTCCTTCTTATAAAAATAGTATAAACAAACATTGTAGGAAAACTGGAAAAGTTCACAAAGTACTAAGAAAAAAATGAAAATCACTTGTTTTGCTCAGAGTTTATTTTCTTCCTATTATTTTTATACATTATTTTCATAGTTGAGATCTATTGGGAGCACTTTTATATCTTATTTCAGTATTATATCTGAAGCTTTTTATACTTAAAATATTTTTTTTCCATTTTAATAGCTGCATGAAGATGCACCTTAATTTCTAGAATATGTATGTACCTTAATTTTTTTTTTTTTTTTTTTGAGAAACCACATCTAATTTAGAATGACATTTTGCAATATACTTCAACATACTTTCTTATGGCTAGTTGAAGAATTGTATTTTTGAGTAGCGGTATAGTTTCCCTACTTAGTACTCAGGGGAGGAGAATGGCCTGGTCAAGGCACTGTTTCCTCTATACCAGATGCCTTGGATGTTTATCTAAAGTTGGTCATTTGAGAAGAGTGTTTGTTTGCTTTTGCCATTTGGAGAATGAATAATGCTCCTAGTGGGACTTTTTAGTAGTTTATGTAAGTTCAATTTTATATTTCTTTAAAATTGCATACTGTCATCCTAAATATCATGGAGTTATCTGAGTGTGTGATGCATTCATTTCTCCAAACATTATCAAGGGAAAAGATAGTAAATTCAACTATTGGCAGGACTTTGGGCATCGAGGAAAGTTTGAAAAGTTTGCTGCCTCCCTTTGTTGCTATGGGTTGAATTCATCAAGTAACTCCCGCTGGTGAAAAGGAGAGACTTGATATAAATACTACAAATCAGGGAAAAACAATTCTTACGTGTGTATTTTTATGGATTTATTAGTTTTCTGGTGCTGTTTTAATAAATCACCACTAATGGGGTGACTTAAAAATAACATATTTATCATTTCACAGTTCTGTAGGCTACAGGTTCCAAATTTAGGTGTCAGGCAGGCCATGCTGCATCTCATAAGGTTCTAGGGAAGAACCCTTCTTTACTTTTTCCTAGCTTCTGGTGGTTGCTGCTGGCAGCCCTTGGTGTTCTTTGGCTTGTAGACCATCTCTCCAGTCTCTGCCTTGCTCTTCACATGGCCTTCTTCCCTGGGCGGGTCTCTTCTTACAAGGACATCCGTGATTAGATTTAGGATACATCCTAATCAGTACAACCTCATCTTACCTAATTATACCTGCAAAGACAGTACTTCCAAATAAGATCACATTTTGAGGTTCCTGGTAGATATAAATTTGTGAGGACACTATTTAAAGTGGATATGAGTGTGTGGGAAATTGGGTGGGGGCTGCCATAATCTCTTTGATAAGGCTCATTCTAATTCTCTTTTCCATTATCAGTTTCTACTTTTTCCTAAGTGTGTTTAAATATGAGAAGAGGTGAATGTGGAGGAAATGTTAAACCACTGGATTAAAACAATATTTTTAAATTCTATGTTGAATATGTATTGTCCGCAATTTCCTTGAGAATAAAAGATAAAAAATAACTTCATGAAATCTTTTCTATGCTTTTATGGTTCTAGCATTTTAAATTTATAACCAGAGCATTATAATATTTCTTCCAGTCCTTCCAAGAACACAGTTTGGCTTAGGCAAATGTAATAAAATACTTGAATAATTTACTATGAAAAATTCTAGACTGTCATTCACTGGGTTTTAAAAATATATAGAGATTTCTACATTCATTCATCATTATTACAACTACTTCCAAGATGACTCTAAGATGTTAATATATATCCCTATTTAGATTGTTTTATTTATTAATTATGATATAAGTATAGAATGTTTATAGAAATGGATTTTGGTAGTGATTTGTAATAAATTATCATGTAGAAAATTAATTGGCTCACTTCTGGGCCTTTGGTTCTTGTAATCAGAGTGTAGGAGTGCATTGTTTAAAAAATTCACTTGAAGTTTTTCATTTATACTCTGTAAAAGTGAATTGGAAGACTATTATAATACATAAATGTCTTAACTGCTAAGATTTTCTAGCATTGTGATAGACAAGCAGTTGAATTCAGGAAGTCATTAAATAACCCCAATTAAAGAACATAAACCGTGTTAATAAAATGTGCGCTCAGGACTTTCTGATTATTTTCTTAGATGAAGCTCTAAGTCACTTTTCACTTTTTAGAGAAGAAAAATATAGATTAGAAGAAATGTTTTTAGACTTGCTTTATGCTTTATCTTTTCCAAATGAAAGCATCTTATACCTCTCATCTACTTATTCTTATAAATTTATCATGGGCATACTTGCTTATAAGATGAGACAATAAAATGCATCATATCTTACTATCAAAAACTAACTCTTGTAAACCAGAGTCAGAAATTTAGAATGGAACTCAAGACAGTATAAATACATATCTTTCCTTTCTAAAATATCAGCAACCTCTGAAACAAGTATAAACAAATCAGGCACAGCCTCTATACTACTCACAGTCTGGAGAGGGACTCCAAGATCAATCAGGTAAGCATACAAGTAAATGTAAAATTAGCATCATGAGAAAAACCATGAAGGAAAGGTGAAATGTATTAGGAGAGACAGGCAAGTGCTCAGAGGATTCCCTGAGGCATTTATAATAGTTTTGAGCTGAGAGCCAGGTGATTATTGGAAATTATGTAGGTGGAGGAGGATGTGAGAAAATTCCAGGAAAAGAAATAACATATATTGTATTGTGAGTTATTTGAAATGAAAGGAGGTATTGTGGCTGCAACACAGGAAACAAGAGGGAGTGTCCTGCAAGATGAGACAGGAGACCAATGGCAGGGGCCAGTCCCCTCAGAGCTCTTTACGTTAAGAATTTACATCTTTTTCTCCAGAGAGAGTTTAAGCAGTGTGGGAAAGGGAGGAAAAGGTATGACAGGATGTTTTCCATAAAGACGGATACCAGGGACTGGAGGGTAAAAAGTATGGGTGAGGGGAGACCAGTTAGAAGGCCATTAGAGTAATCATGGCACAAATATCATGGGTTAGGGAAGGAGCAGTGGACAAGGAGAAAGGTGTAAGCCTAGAAAGCCACACTTACCGCTCCTTGTTCACTTACTTCATTCATTTTAAAGCCAGATTATGCTATCTATAACAAAGGATCTAAGCTATCCTTTGGGGGATTTTTATTGTTCTCTGAGCAAAAGCTTCCCGTTAGAAATCTAAAGAAGTGTCATTTGTTGCTTCCCCTGGTACTATCCCCTTTGTAAGCTTGCTATTTCAAAAGTCCAATGATAATTATATATTGATAATTGTTTTGATAAATATGATATGACAATACTTGACAGTGGACCCTTGCATCTTCAGTTTTTGGAGTTTCCTAGGTGTATCTACAGCTCAGTGGGAACACTAAGCCGTGTTCCTTGTTGAAATGTTTTTTTTTTTTTTTCTTCTACTCTTTACCCCCCACCCCCTCCTAGTACTATGATCATTTTTTAAAGAATGTCTTGTGATAATGGTGTCTTATATTCCTTTGTCAATTATATCTTTGTCTTAAGTTCATGTTTGGGTTAATACTTAATTTCTAGATAGTCTATTATTATCTCCTGAGGAAACACAGTTTTCCTCTTGTTCTGCTTTTCAGTAAGGTTCATGATTGACCATCTCCTTAATGTAAAACACTGTGCAAATAAGTGAATTAATTAGTGATTTACAATAATCTTTTACAACAACCTCATCAACTATTTATAAAAGTAGTTTGTGCACCAAATTAGCTTTGGGGAGAACATCGTGCTTTACACATTGACTAGTAGGGAAATAAACAGATCTCACATCTTTCAGTTCCAGTAAATTGCCCCATTTACGAGTACTCCTTCCTGGATCCTCGCTCTCTGACTTTATAACCTCTGATACCACTTACCTACTGAAACCTGTCTTCTTCCTGACCCTGACTGTCTTCTGTGCTGGCCTCCTGACCTGCTCAGTGCCTAACTTGATATTGGCCATCATCAATGCCTTCTGCTCACTCTTGACATGATAGCCCAGCTCCATGGATGGTTCAAGAGCAAACTGTTACTGAGCATTGATGCACTTAAAAGTTTTCTATAGTAATAGATACAATATGTCACAGAAGGTAACATCAGGATATGAGATTGGACCTGTTAATTTACGAGTAGCATTGTGTCTTAAACCTTTCTCATATAGAAGATCTTTGGACAGTTTATTACTGGGACTTAAAACATTCCCGACTAAAGCTCTGCAGACTAAAGTTACTATTTTTAAAGTGAAATAGTTTTTCAGCTCTTTTCCCTATACTGGTCTGGCCAGTAGTACATACTTAGGTATATATTTGCTGAATATACTGAGATGGTAGTCACTAAATCCATATTTAATTTGTTTCACCAACATTCACCATTCAGGTACATTTACTTTTGGTTTCTAATTATGTGTAAAACATTCTTGAATTACTACTTTTGTCCACAAGCTAACAGTATATATAATAGCAGCCATAAATAAATGTGATTTAAAAGCAATGATAGTGCTATAGTAAAACCATTATCTTATGTTTACCATTAAATGCCAATTCTGCTTAAACCAGATAGCACATTTAGGACTTATATATTGATGAGAACTTTTATATCACATATAGCAGATTCACTTGTTGATTTTAGAATACTATATTGACTAGCATCTATCTATATAAATAAGCTTGAAATTGGTATAGTATAGTGCCTAACAAGCTTAATTATTTTATATATAATGTACTAATCTAAAGGAAGTTAAATTTATGTGACCATGTGAGCATTAATTTCCTCTTGATGTTCTAAGATATTTAAATATAATGTTTAAATATAATATGAGGAATAATTATAAAATTAGTGCGTTTTTCACATGTAGTTTGTGTGATGTCTAATTATTTTATAGTTGTGTCTTCTGTATCAGAAGTTTTAAAAATTTCTAAATATATTATTAGTAGGATTACATCTTTGTATCAGAATTCACTGAATTGGTATGTAGTGCTTGCTTTAGAGCAAATAATGATGCAGTGATGAAACTTCAGCCCTTTTTAAACCTATAATCTTATGTAATTTCACCTATGTGCAAAAAGAATTTAATGTAAATAGTTGCAACACTGTAATAAACGTGAATTACTGATTTACAGTAAACATGAACCTTGCACCAGTGAACTCATGTGCATTTCTAACCTATAGGATGTTTGTTTTGCCAGAGAAAATAGAAGTAGAAATTATTTTTACAACTTTAATATGAAATTACCCAGTAATATTGATTCTTTCACCAATTGTTACCATGAAGTTTGCTAAAATGAATACTCTTCTGCCATAGTAGATCAAGGCAATTTACATTTAGTTTTCTTTGTCTTTTTTGTTTGTTTGTTTTGTTTTATTCCCTCCATGCAATTTCATGGCTTCACAGTGCTTCAGAGAATTTAGATGAGCTGTCTCCCTCCAGAAGCTGGTTACTTAACCAGAAGCACAGTAAGAAAAGGAGAAAAGACAGGACGAGATTGAAATCTCCATCCTTGACTAACATGAGCACAGCAGCTCGAACAAGGCCACTTCAGAGTTTCCACAAACGAAAACTCTACAGATTGAGCCCCACTTTTTGCTGGAATCCACAGGTAAGATTGCCTTTGGGAAAACATGAGCAAAGATTTTACTATCAATATATTTCATGAGGATATGGATTGTACATTGTTAGTAACATAATTACATCTAGAAAGTTTTAAATATATAGTGTATAAGTGACTAATAAGTATTGACAATATAGTCATGGGATTTAATAAATTTTTAAACATAGTATATTCTGAAATTTCTCATATCTCCATTTTTAAAATCTATTATGCTTAAACTAATTTGAAGGACAATAGCATACAAGGTGATTTTAAAATTTTACTGGTAGACGTAATAACGAACACATAGGTTTATTGCATATTTGTGTTTTTTTGCTTACTAAAGAAAAAAGTAAAATCTGCACAGCTCTGTTATTTTGGAGGAAGTGACATTGCTCTTCTTTTTCGATTTGGTATTTATTGATCCTGGTGAGTGTTCCATTTCCTTTATCCAGAATATAAGCAATGTCCATCTTACACTTTTTATTAATAACATAAACTTCATTAAAAGCATATATTTCAATAAGCACATTTTTCATTTGTTAGTAAAATGTTAGGCATGCATCTTTCAATGCATATTTAAACAATCTGAGAGGAAGGGCAAAATGAGTTATCTCTAGTTCTTATTGCATGACATGCTTTTTTTCTATTAAATTTTTAATAATATGTCAATGGAAAAATCCTCCTTGATGCTATCATTTAATATCTCTGATTATTACTATATTAAATATTTTTAAATATATTTGTATAAAAATCTAGATCCTTTGTTTTATTAGTAACTAATTTTAAGTATAGTTTAATAGGATCCAAGTATTAATAGGAATGTGGGTTTTGACAAATTACTTTGTATTAATACTTTGATTTTTTTTAAAACAGTAGTTCACATATTAGAATTCCTCCTGCAACTTGAAAATATTGTTTTTAAATTAAGTTTCATTTCAGAATCTTAGGAAATTTTACATAATCTAATGGGGAAATATTTTTATTTAAAATTTTTATATATGAAGTCAGATAAATGAGTTTTATTTAAAGTTGCCATAAGCAATAGATAAATAATGTTTTTAAATTAATTTTGTGATTTCATAGTTATAAATAGAATTGTCTAAAATATTTCACATATGAATATGCCATAATGTAACAGAAGGAATATACTTGAATGATTTAGTGGATTTGCTAGATGTTACTAAAATACTATATATACCTTCATAATGTAAAGATTGGCCAGAAAAAGGTGTGAACATATTTAAAGCTTTTAGCAAACAAAGGAAGGAATAGGTGTAAGATTACTGTATTGTTACTAGTACACCATATAATTTATCATATTCCAGTCACAATGCTAAGAATTTCTAATACATTATTTAATGTCAGACTTATAACTCTGAAGTATTATTAATTCCACTTGTAGAAGAAGAAATTGAGGTTTAGGGAGATTAAGTAGCTTGCCCAAGATCATACAGCTAGTAAGCAGTAAGTCTGATTCTAAAGCCCATGTTCTTAGCGATTATATTGATAACAATAAAAATAAACCAGATCTTCTGTGTGCTTGAAATCAGTAAAGGCAATATATTTTAGGGTTGAGAAAGGGGCTTTGTTTGAGTAGAGGTACTAAGAAATGCATCATAAAAGATGGAATTTGTAAAAAATATATATATATTGAAAAGGTATGGAGGAGATAAAGCATTTTAAATAAATTATTGGAACAGAGATGACAAAAATGATGGAGAATAGCAAAAGCCTCCACCCCCAAATTATCATTAAATTGCTAGGATAACCATTATTTACCTTTTTAAACTTAGTGTCATTTATCTCAAGAAGTCTTCCTTGGCATCGCCACTGTGGGGTATATATTGATACAGCATCCTTTGTTATAATAACAAAACATTATTTAATAATACCCATTTATTTTTCTGTCTTAGAGAACAGGGATGTATATATATTTCTGAATCTACAGAGCCTTGAACAGGAACTGTCCAATAGTGTATGCTCAACAAGTATTTTAATGGGTGAAAAAATTAATGTAGTGGAACATAGGAAGATATTTAAAATGGAGAGAACTTATGAGCTGTGTGTGTGTATGTATGTGTGTGTTTCCTAATTTGGCCTTGTAAAAAGGTCTAGAACAGTAATGTCCACCAATAGAACTTTCTTTAATGACGGAAATGTTCCATAAATATCTGTGCTGTCTGATATGGTAGTTGTTAAATATATATAATACATTTATATGTGGCTCGTCCAGCTAAGGAACTGAACTTTAATGTATTTTATTTTTATTAATTGTGACTTTTAAAATTAAATGGCCATATTGGTAATGACGAATCCAGACTCAAACTTAACCTAGTAGCAATGAGTATACCTGGCACTAATACCATTCCCTACTCACAGGAACCAGGGATCTTTGGAGAAATGGCTGATCTCTGGGACTGGGGGAGAAAAAGTATAAGATGAGCCTGGAACATCTTAATGTTACCAGAAAGCAAGGAAGTGGTTTAAAAAAAAAAAAAAAAGAAAGAAAGAAAGAAAGATGAGGGCATATCAAAAGAACTCAGGAACTAGTTTGAAGATGCTTCCTCTGGTCAAATCTGGGGCCATTGGAGCATCAAAATAACTAAAGACAGTAATGAAGCACTGAAAACACAGGAAGTCCTTAGTCCCTACTAATGAGAGAGAGAAAAAGGGAAAGGGTGGACTTTTCCATATAGTAGATTGCTGATTAATAAATGGGAGTGAGCGGTGAAATTTGAAAATTATTGCCATACTCATAGTAAAGATTGATTGGGAAAGAATCATTATCAATGGGTGAAAAATCTGGGGAAAGGATTGAGAAGTTCGATAAGCAGAATATTGGTATGGCTTAACTATATGGTAGAGATCCAGACAGTAACCTTACCTGAGTAATCAAAGCTAACATAGCCTATGAGAAGGTTACAATATCACAGTGTAGCTTTCTGGCTATGGATGCATAACCTGAATTTAATCAAGAGGAAATATCAGACAAAGCCAAAATCAGAAACATGCTAGTAAAAAATGGTAGCTGGGCTGTATTCTTTAAAACATGTCAGTGTCATGAAAGTCAAGAAAGGTTGAGGACTGAAAGATTGAAAGATTAAAAAGATATAACTAAATGAATATATAATAAAGATCAGAATTTTTTTGGAGAGAAAAAGTTATTGAGACAATTGAGAAAACTGGACTATTGATGGTAGATTTTATAAAAATATTATACCAGTGTTGAATTTCCTGAATGTGGTGACTATTTTACAATCATATAAGAAAATACACCTATTCTAGGAAATACACATTAAAGTATTAAAGAATAAAGTGGCTAAGTCATCTGTTTTATGTAATAAATTAACATCTGTGCCTCTAGAATGGTACTAGCAATGTAGCCTTCTTGGCAGAATTGAGAAAATAATTTTTTAACTGATTTTCTATAGCACTCAACTCTCCAGTAGAGTACGGGTTGAGAGAAGTTTATATAAGGGCATTAGAGAGGTGGGAGTCTGCTACTAGGTAGCACATAGTATAAATAGATGGCTGATCAATGCTCTCATTACAACAGTTACATGTATAAATTACCAAAAAAAAGTCATCATACTGTTAAAGACATTAGCAGGACTTTTTTTATGGAGCTACCATTGACAATACATGGCAAACTGCCAACCCACAATATGGAGAGTCAGGCAAGTCCAGACAGTCACAGCCAAGATCTGCTTACTTGGAGCAGAAGCCATAACAACCTTAAAGTAACTGTAGGAACACTTAAATAATTTTGATGAATTGCCGAGGCTGAGTGTGGACTAGCTCGAGAGTGAAAACCTCTTGGGGACCACAGTCTTAGGAAGCTCCAACAGTTTCATGGACTTTATTTACTTCCAGGCAACCTACTAGGTTCTCACAGTGAAAAGCCAAGAAGGATCCCTAGCAGCTCTGGCGGAAGGGGAAGGGTAACCTTTATGAAATAAGCCCACAGCATTGTCTATAACAAAGTTTTCTCTTCAGGGGAAAAGACTTTAGTAGAGACTTAACTCCACCTGGAAGAGAGCATTTCTACCATGCCTGCCCCCTGTAGCCCTTCTGTCTCACCTAAGATGGAATGAGGGTGGAAAATAAACACTTGTTAATGTCGCAGACTAGGGACATAGACCCACTAAAAGGCTGAGATTTGATCATAAGATTATACTGGATTGTGCTGCTGTAGTAGTTACGGTTTCTTTTCCCTACATTTTACCCCTATACTAACAGGACTTCAGTATAAGAACAGTGGGTAATATCTGCAAGGTATAGACTCTCTCTAAGGAGGAGTCCTCTAGGAAGTCAGAAGTCACCAGGGAAGACAAAAATAAGGACACTAGAGGAATTTGAGGCCTCTGGCACCTACAACTATGGCAGACATCAAACATAGTCCAGTTCTTTGCCAGATTAGCATAACACTTCACAATAAAGGCCTATTTACCTCAACTGATATTTCCTGATACATCATGTCCATCTTTTAATCAAAAATTACAAACAATGCTAGGAAAAAACACACTCTGAAAAGACAAACCATTAGAACTAGGCTCAAATATGACAAAGATGTCGCAAATCTCTTAAATAACTATGTTAAAGTCTTTATTGGATAACGTGCAAAACATGCAAGAACAGACAGGTAATGTAAGCAGAGAGATGGAAACTCTTAAGGAGAATCAAAAGTACATGCTAGGAATTAAAAACACTGTAACCTAAATGAAGGCTCATTAGTAGACTAGACATGGCTGAGGAAAGAATCAGCAAGCTTCAGTAGGTTAACAAAAACTTTACAAACTGAAATATAGAGAGAAAAATGAATGAGAAAAAAAACAAAAAACAGAACAGCATATCCAAGAATTTTGGGGCAATTTCTGATGGCATATCAAATGTGTAATTAGAATGCCAGGAGGAATAAAGGATAAAATGGACCAGGAAAAAAATATTTGAAGTAATAGTACCTTAGAATTGTCTGAAGTTAATGACAAGCACCAAATCACATATCCAGGAAACTCAATAAACATCCAGGCATAACATATGCATACTACAGAAGACCAAAGACAGAGAAATCTTGGAAAAAGGTAGAGAAAAACATCTTTTTAGAAGAACAGGATAAGAATTACAGCTGCCTTCTCATTTGAAACCATGCAAGCAAAATGATAGTGTAATGAAACACCATTCTGGGTTGAATTGTGTCCCCCAGAACTATTCATATATTGAAGTCCTAACACCTAGTACTTAAGAATTTGAGCTTTTTTGGAAATGAGGTTGTTGCAGATAGAATTAGTTAAGATGAGATGATTAGGGTGGGCTCTAATTCAATTAGTGGTTTCCTCATAAAGGAAAATTTGGACACAGGTGCATGCACAGAGGGTGAAATGCCATGTGAAGGTGAAGTGTGAGGCTAGTTATTCCACAAACCAAGGAGCACCGAAGATTGGCAGCAAAAATCAGAAGCTAGGGGATAGGCATGGCACAGAGTCTTCTTAACAGTCCTCAAAATAAACTAGTCTTGTTGACACCTTCATCTGACTTCTAGCCTCCGGAACTGTGAAACATTTCGTTTCTGTGGTTTAAACCACTCAGCTGTGGTACTTTGTTAGGGCAGACCTAGCAAACTAATGCAGTGACCTTATTTGGAAATATGGTCTTTGTAGATATAATCATAATATCTTAAAGATCCTGAATGAGATCATTTTGGATTTAATATAGGCCCTAAATCCCATGACTGGCATCCTTACAAGAGAAAGGAGGGAGAGATTTGAGGCACAGAGAGAGAAGGCGGCCATGTGAAGATGGAGGCAGAGATCGGAGGTGCATTACTATGTATTACCACACGCTAAAGAATGCCAGGGGGCATCAGAAACTGAAACAGGCAAGGAACAGCTACCTCTGGAGACTCAAAGGGAGTGTGGTTCAGGCAACACCTCAGTTTTGGAGTTGTGGTATCCAGAACTGTGAGAAAATGAATTTCTGTGGCTTTAAGCCACACAATTTGTGACATTTTGTTAAAGCAACCATAGGAAACTAACACAGAGTTTGATCCCAGGAAGTAGGGTGCTGCTTTAACAAATACCTAAAATTGTGAAAGTAGCTTAGAATTGGGTAATTGGTAGAGGCTGGAAGAATTTTGAGGTGGATGATTAAAAAAAAGCCTATACTGTGATGAGAGCTCAGGAGTAGTGAGGAGGGTGGGAGACAGCGGTGCTCGTCTCAGAGAATACGCATGTTGTTACGGACAGAACATCACTAGAGATGGGGACATTCAAAGTGCTTCTGGCAGGCCTGCTGAAGGAGGTGTCATTAGCAACTGGAAGGGAGGAGCCTCTTGTTAGAAAGTGGTAGGGACCGTGGCTGGGCAGTATTCTCCTGCTAGTGGGAACCAGAGCTTGTAAGCCCTGACCTCTGGGTACTCAGCGAGAAAACAAGTGAGGTGTGGGGTCTGCACTCCAGTTTCTCCTGCTGTTTACAGCGAGCTATGAGAGGGAATTGATAACTTGAGGAAGAAATTGATGAGCAACAATGAGCCAGAACTTGGTAATGAAATATGCTAATATGCCACAAAGGTGTGAATTTAGCTGCATTAAGATGAAGAATTTCTCTGGAAGATAGTGAAATGAAGTGGCCATGTGGAAGGAGGTATTTGCCGTGCGTAGAATCTCTGTGGAACTCAGAAAAATGAAGAATTACTAAAATAGAAAAATGTCACCCAGTAAAAGTGTGCAGAAGACTTGAACGCGCCACTTTCACAAGAGAGAGTCCACCCATCCAACAGATAAAAAGCAGCCACCTCATTGGTAATTTGCAAAAAGTTCAGATAAAAACTGAGATACCATCTTATCTCCAGTAGATTGGGGAAAAACTTAATTAAATTAACATCAAGTATTGGTGTGGATTTAGAGCAATGGAAATGCAGTGCTGATGGGACAGTAATTTGTACAAGCACTTTGGCATACAGTTTGCTATTTCTAGTAATGAAGATGAACACTTATAATTTAAGAGTATGTGACCAGAAAAATAACGAAGAATAATAGCTGATTTTGTGCATCACTGGGATATGTATAATAGTGTTCAGAGTAGCACTATTTCTGAGAGCTGTTAATTGTAAACAATCCAGTAGTCCATCAAAAAATAGAATTGCTAATCATTAACATGTTCATATAATGAAATTCAATGTCACAAAGTGTATACAAACATGCTACAATATGGATGAGTTCCATTTACAGGCATTCCTTATATTATTGTGCTTTACTTTATTGCATGTTATAGATACTGTACTTTTTTACAAATTGAAGTTAAGACCCTCCACCAGTGGAAGTATTACAACTTCCTGAAGCTTCAGACGATGGTTATCATTCTTTAGCAATCAAGTATTTTTAATTAATGTATATACATTTTTTTAGACATAATATTAGTGCATGCTTAATAGTCTACAGAATAGTATAAACATAATTTTTATATGCACTGGAACACCAAAAAATGTGTATGACTCGCTTTATTGTGATATCTGCTTTATTGCAGTGGTCTGGAACTGAACCCACAATATTTCCAAGGTCTACCTATATATGCCTCCAAAATTAAAAACATATTTAAAGAACATATGCACATATGTTCATAACTATCCACAGTAGCCAAAAGATGGAAATAGTACAAATGTGCATTAGTGGATGAATTGATAAACAAATTGTGATATATATGTAAATGGATGTTATTCATCCATAAATGAATGAAGTACTGATACATGCTACAGTCTGGAGGAACCTCAGAAACATTATGCTAAGTGGCGGAAGTCAGACACAGAGGTCACATATTGTATGATTCCATTTATATGAAATATTAAGAATAGATAAATCCATGAAGAAATTGGTGGTTGCCAGAGGCTGTGGATGTGGGGTAGTGGGGAGAAATTGCTTAATGGGTAAGAAATATATTTTGGAGTGATAAAAATTTTTTAGAACTAGATAAAGGTGGTGGTTGCACAACATTGTAAATGTACTAAGTGCCACTAAATTGTTCATTTTAAAATGGTTAATTTTATATAACGAGAATTTCATCTCAATAAATTGTTTTTTAGTGTGAATTGATATATGACATGGTAATTCATTACCTGATTGCTTGTAAAAGCAAAAACTGTAAATAATTCAAATGTTCACCAACAGAAGACTTGGTAAATATGTTAGCAAGTGAGGAAGTTCTATACAAACTGACATGAAAAGGTGTCTAAGATATACTGTTTACTAGGGAAAAAAGTCAAGGTACAGAACAGTTTATGAGATATGCTGCTCCTTCTGTTAAAATGTGGATAAATTAACACATATACAACCTAGGAGTGGAATTGCAGGGTCATATTGTAATTCTGTGTTTAACTTTTTTGAGAAACCAGTAAACTGTTTTCCATAGCATCTGAACTATTTTACATTTCCACCAGCAATGTATGTGGTTCCCAAAATTTCTACGGTACTTGTATTTCACCTGTTATCTTCTGTTTATTATTACTATTGACATCCTAATAGGTGTGAAGTGGTACGTCACTGTGGTTTTCGTTTGTATTTCCCTAATGACTACTGATTCTGAGCATATTTTCATGTGCTTGTTGGCTATGTGTATATTTTCTTTGAAGAAATGTCTGTTCAAGTCCATTGCTTAATTTTTATTTGAGTTGTCTTTTTGTTAAGATGTAAGGGTTCTTTATATATTCTGGATACTAGACCCTTATAAGATATATATTTTTCTCCCATTCTTTAGGTTCTCTTTTTATTTTCTTGATAATATTTTGATGCACAAAAGTTTTTAATTTTGATGAAGTTGATATTATTGGTTTTTTTTTGTTTTGTTTTGGTTTTTTTTGGTGGTCTTTCGATGTCATAGCTAAGACTCCATTGCTTAATCCAAGGTAACGAAGATTTACCCCTGTTTTCTATTAAGGTATTTATGGCTTTAAACTCTTATATTTAGGTCATTGATCCATTTTGAGTTAATTTTTGTATATGGTGTTAGGTAGAAGTCCAATGTCATTCTTTGCTTCCTGATTGTGAATATCCACTTGTCCCAGCACCAATTGTTGATGAGACTGTTTTTTCCTCATTGAATGGTCCTGGCACCTCTGTTGAAAATATTTATAAAAGGAAACATTTAAGTTAAGAAGATCTGTTGATCAAAAAACATCACAGAAAAAGTGACAAGAAGCTTAGACAGGGAGCAATATGAAGACCATATAAAGGATTTCTAACTTTCTAGAGTATATAAAGAGAACTTAACAAAATCAATTAAAAAAGACATCCCAATAGAAAAATAATCAAAACATGTATTTTCCAAAAGAAGGAAAACTGCATGGCCAATCACAGGTACAGAAAAGTGGTCAACTTAAATAGTAAAGCAATACAGATTTCAACCATGGCATATTATTTGTATGTTCTGAGATTGGCAAAAATAAGAAATCTGACAATACCCATGTTGACATGCATCTGAAGCAATGAGAACTAAGATGTCTCTAATAGAGTGTCAGTTAGTTACAGCTACTTTGCACTACCGTATATCATCTAGTCAAGTTCAATATGTGTGTCAGACATTTGTATAGCCTAGCAGTTCCTTTCTAGCAGTGTACTCAAGAGAAATGCTTGCATCCATGGTCAGGAGACAGATATAATGATATTCATTCTACCATTGTTCATAAATTGTAAAAAACTAGAAACTAGACATTTATAAACAGGGGAATAATGAATTGCATTCACATAGTGTTGCATAATAAAGAAGGAAATAGAGTGTGCCAAAAAATGTATATACATTTTAAGAAAGAAAAAAACTGTATTAAAATTGTAATGCTCAATATATACTGATAAAAAAAGATGAATACAAGTCACATTTGACTTCTGCAATGACAAGAGGTGCTCAAAGTGGTTACCATCAGTGTCCAGACACTTCTGATTATGGTAAACTACAACGCTGACCAAAGTGTCTGCTTCTATTGCTGTGCATGGCATTTCAATTTTTCTGGAAGTACCACCAGTGTAGTCAGTTCTCTATGGCACACCACATCCTTTATGGTCCCCCATAGGTAAAACTCAAGGAGTGTTAAGTCAGGAGGACATGGGGGAAACTCAAACAACGTTCTCAAATTTCAGATACCACTTCAAAATGGTCTTGCACTTCTGGAATGACAACTGTGCTTCTGCCATTTTCTTTGACTTTTCTGCCTGTCACACGGTAGTGCTAGCATTCATTTGATTAATGCCATCTTTTAAGTGAAAGTCATCCTATACATTGCTACCATAATTCAACTTTGAAAAGTAATACATAGATAACACCTTAAAATGTGTATACATTTTTTGGCACCCCACTATATACTTAACATTATTCTGTCTTTGTACATTTTTAAAGCATACAGGTTTAAGTAATAAATTATATAGGATTACATGTACTTATAAAGGCTGTCCAGAAAGTATCTAGCCACATAATATGAAAAATAGAGGCATTTCTCACTCGATTTTTTCTGGCCAGCCCTCGTATTTGGTAAAACTATAAAGAAAATCAAGAAAATTATAAAATTTAAGTTCTAAGAAACCATCATATTGTAAATAACATATTTTTCAAGAAAGGGTTAGTATACGAGGTTTGCCAATTAATTGCACGAACTCATTCTAGAAAAAGTGCTACATACCTCTTTCTTGCTGTATAGACATGCCTCTTCCAGCACTGTATAGACAACTCAGTAAGGTGTCATAACCTTACCAAAATCTGACAGTTAAGTTTATGAACTTGCTACCATGTGCTTACATTGGCAGCACTGTATAAATAACTCGTTAAGTTGTTATAACCTTGGCAGTGCTGCCAACATAAGCATATGGAGGCAAGCTCGTGAACTTAATGTCAGATTTGGGATACGATGACAACTCTGATGGCTATTCCAGAAAAAGAGCTCCAAAATTACTTCGAAGGGTGGACTAGGTGCTGCTGTCAGTGCACAGCTTCCCAAGGGGAGGACTTCGAAGGTGACCGTAGTGATACTCAGCAATGAGGTATGTAGCACTTTTTCTAGGATGAGTTCGTGAACTTAACTTGTCTGACTCGTATGAAATATTCCATTATTAAAGTTAAAAAAACTTAGTGGATACTTTTCTGGCACTTTTTACTTGAATTTTATACAGTTTATGGTATTGTTGGTCCTTTCTTCTAGATACCTGAATTTTTATTGGCAAGAATCTCCTGTTTTTTTCTCTTATTTCTCCCTTCATTCCTTTTCAGCCTCCTTCACATTCTCTGCAGGGGGGAAAAGGCCTTTTCCTAGATGCCCCTCACTTGTCTCCATAATTATTTAGGATAGTTTCAAATTGGCTAATGGGTTTCCTGGATTTGGAAAAATTGCAACAGAAAAGTAATTATATGGTAAATATTCAGATTTTATCAACTTCTATTCATAATGCTTTAGCCATATATGGAAAAAGAGAGGTTAACACATTTTTTCTTTGTGATTTCAAATAAATGTTCCTTATACCTTTCTGAACTATATTATAAAAGAGCAAACAATTCTATGAGTCAAAAGTAGCAGTGCATCTTGTAAATGTAAGAAACAGCAACTCTTCCCATAAATATATACGTATAACATCTTTAGAATAAACCTTAGAAATGAGTGACATTCTTACAATTATGTATCCACTGTAATACCTTTTTATAAAAACTCATCAATTTACTTGACCACCCAGAGTAATGCCTGCATTGCCTAGCCTTTCTTGCAGCTAGGTGTGACTATGTGACCTAAGTCTTGGCCAATGGAATGTAAACAAGAAGTTATTATATGATAAAGTTTAGCATATATTAACAGAGTCTATTTTTCACCGAAGAAATAGTCTCAGGCACATATGTATTTAAAGTTTTATTCACTTAATTTTTTTTTAAGCTAGTAAGATAAAATGTAGTTGGTCAGCATTCAGGTTTTGGGATTTCCCTGGTGGTGTAGCGGCTAGGCTTCGGCACTCTCAACATTGTGGCCTGGATTCGATTCCCAGTCAGGGAACTACTCCCCCAAAAAACCAAAAAACCATTCAAGATTTAACTGTATGTCAGGGATGGCATCAGTTTCTAGGAATATAAGATTGAACAAATTATAGTCCCACCCTTTAAGGAGCTAATAATGGTCCAGAGGAAATCTAGTTGAATGTTATGGTAGAGAGAGATATGGGGAGTTCCCTGGTGGTGTAGTGGCTTAAGGCTTCGGCGCTGGTGCTGTCAACGCTGTGGCCTGGATTCGATTCCCAGCCAGGGAACTACCCACATACTACAAAAAAAAAAAAAAAAAAAAAAAAAAACGAGAGAGAGATATGCCCAAGGTGCTATGGAAACATGGAGCAAAGATGCCAAAGTAGTCAGTCAGGAAACTCAAACTCAAGAAAGTTGAAAAATGTAATGTAAGTTTATAAAATAAAAATGTTTAAAAATAACATCTTAAGATCTCAGTTCTAATGAGCATTTTAAATACCAGTTATTAAAAAAAAAAAAAGGCAAAACAAAATGAGCCCTAATGTTATTGTAGGAGATCGAGGTAAGAATGAGGTAAGGAGTACAAGTGAAATCTATTAATTTTTAAATCTTTTCTCTATAGACTATTTTCCTAAGTCTTGGCCAATGGAATGTAAACAGAAGTTATTATATGATTATATAATATTAATTAGTATATGTTTATATACTAATTTCATGACCAGAATAATAATTTTTAAATTAAGCATTTAAACACAACATGTATTTCTTAATGTAGCAACATAACTTCTTTGACTTAGCAACATGGTATATTTGAGATTCCTGGACTCAAATCTTTATCTTTAAAAACTCAGACCCATGTAACATACTGAATGGTTCACACATATATTTGTAATCATATATCTTTAATTTTATTTAATGTAAACATGTAAAATACTCATAATACTTCACTGCTTTTCCAGTGTAGATACTGTCTGATACGAGAATTTAAGGCAGAGTCCAGTTTTATTAATTGGTTGTAACAGGTTACAAGGAGGAAAAGAACACACAATTCTCCATCTTAATAGAGTACCTGCTGACGATCAGTTACAGTTCTCACTAATCGGGAGTGTAACCATTTTCTTTTGACCCAAAGTTTCTCAAACTCATTTCTCTTTATTGTGATTTCATAAAATGAGAGGAAGATCCATTTTCATAGACATGGCTCTTCATTTTGAAAAACTGAAAATGGACTAGTCAAATCTCATTACATTCATGGCCTTCAGTAACTTCTCTTACTCTATGTCATTTTAAAGGTCTTTCTCCCAGGTGACTTGTTTAGCCAGGATTACTTTCTGTGTTATTCAGATACTGTTCTATAACTGTTACAGTCTCTCTGATTCAGTTTCCAGGCAAAAATGAAATCCTTAAATTATTTTTTTTTCCTTGCAGACTTTGCCTTCTAAAGAAACAGTGTTTTTAAATACTACACAAATGCCTTGCCTGCAATCAGCTTCAACTTGGAGTAGCTGTGAACACTATTCAAAGTCTCAGATATTAAGAGAGCATATATCAGAGTTAGATTCTTCTTTCCATTCCGTTCTATCATTGCCGTCAGGTAAGCATCCTTATAGAAAATTTCTAACTTGTATTTTCTATGGTAAAATCTAATCTATGAATACAATGAATCTAATAAAATTTTATCAATTATTTTGCTACTGGATATTATAACTAAACGGTTTTCATAGAGGAATTAAGTCACATGCTGAGTTAATGCTTTTGCGAGTTGATTCTTTAATTCCTAGGAAATCATTTTGATTTACGTTAGTTAATAACTAGTTTTGATCTCCTTTTGATGGTTGAACATTTAGCATTTTATTTGAAATGTTTCTCTAAGTCAGTGTTCTTTTTTTTTGTTTTTGCTTTTTGTCTGTTTTTTAAGTATCTCAAGTATTTCCAAATGGAGGAGGCAGTGGGGTTTCAGAAAGCATTATTAGTTCACTGCTTGAGGTACCAAGAGGCCCAAAGACTTACATTCTCAGAGACCAAGACACTCATTTTGGTACTAAGTGTGGTTTTGGGATGGTCACTAGTACACATCTTCAGATACAGTTCTTTTCTTTTTATTTATTGTTAAATTAATTGGGGTGACATTGGTTTGTAAATATTACATTAGGTCCCAGGTGTACAATTCTACAGTGCGTCATCTATGTGTTGCATTGTGTGCTCACCACCCAGAGTCAGTTCTTTCCATCACCATGTATCTGACTCCCCGTCCCTCCTCCGAAATCTCCCTCCCCCCTTACCTAACTCAGGTAACTGCTAAACTACTGACTGTGTCCATGAGTGTTTGTTTCTTTGTTGCTTTCAGTTTTATATTCCACAGATGAGTGAAGTCATGTGGTTCTTGTTTTCTTCTGTCTGGCTTACTTTGCTTAGCATAGTGTTCATTTCCTAATGCATTGTTTTGCAAAGAGCTTTCCCTGCCATGGAAGATTCCTACATTTACAATCAGCATTGAATTTCTTGGAGAGGAGAAAATTGTCCATCTTTAGGTAGTCAGTTTTTTAACCCTACGACTATCTATAATCTACAACTGAGTAAATAGACATAAATGTCCCCATGTCACTTAGGTGGCTTTAAGTTTTCAGTTCTTGGTTTTCTGTTGGAACATTTCCAGTCTTATCTTGGGATTAGAGTAAACATTGAGGGTAAAAAGGAAACATTCTATATACTGATTCTCATGTTCTTCTCTTTATAGGAAGATACCTCAAATGGGCTTTTTGTTTATTTTGGGGTTTGTTTTATTTTTAGCTTTTAGTTCCTGCTCCTCTTTGTAAAGCACTATTTTTTATTTGTACCTATTCTTGACCTGAGACTCAGTTTTTTCCAGTATTAGAGTGGTTTCTTAAGTACACCATACTCTGAAATAAGTTCCTGGCTGTTTTATTCCATCTTTGAGAAAACCTTATTAACAGAAAGACAATAACAATAAAACAGTAAGACCAAAATGCAGTTAACGTTTGGTCTTAGCATACACTGAGCCCTATAAGCACATTAGTTTAATTCTTGCAACAACCCTGTGGTAATAGATACTGTTGTCCTCTTTATCACACATACAAGAAAACTGAGCCTTAGAGATAGTAACTTACTGATCAAGATTACACAGCTAATAATGATGGAGGCAAGATCTGACCTGAGGTAGGCAGCCATACTCTTTAACTTTTACTCTTTACTGCCTTTCTGTTGTATCAGTAAATTTGTTTCTCTGACAACATGAGTTGGTATATTCATCTTAATCCTCTTATGTCCACTCTAATAATTAAGATTAGCTTCCTCACCTACTAATTAGGGTTATTCTTTACTTACAATGTTCAATTAGTAAAAATCTGAACACCTACTGTATACTAGGTATTAGCTAGGTGCTAGGAGTATAAATACAAATAAATTCTTCAGGGCACTTGCAGTCCAGTTTAAGACAAGTAAAATGTAAACCTGTAAGTATAATAAAGTGACATGAAACATTTTGATAAAAGGCCACAGGTCACAGTGTGGGTACAAAGGATGGTATATTGGTAGAATAAAGATCTTCTCTAGTTACATCCTGTTGTCCCACAACTCATGAAGAATAGCAGAATAGGTGATAAGTCTCTTTGTAAGTGATATTTCTTTGGAGAAACAAACTTATGTTTTGGTAACTGGAAGTATCAGAATCCTGAAATGTTTAAGCAGCCTATCCAGCTTATAGGTTTTTTTTTTCATTTTGTCATATAGTTTTCATATGATCATAACATAGTTAGGATTGACCCATCCTACCTCTTTTCCTTGTGACACACTTCATGACACTCATGGACCCCTTTTTTTTGGGGGGGGGTATATTTTTCCACACTTGAAGGAGGATCTGCCATTGAAATACATCTGAGGGAGAGAGACTTCTTAAAATCTAGACCCTTCCTGGATCTGTCCTGATTTATGTGTTTACAATTAGTTTTCTTAAAAATAAATACCTTCTTTCAGTTGGATCACTCTCAATATATCAGATGCTTTGTATAATATTTCTTTTTGTTTCTTAGGAAAGAGTTCAGCTGTTTCTTAATAAATGCTTTTAAATATGATTTTGTTTCTTGTATTCTTGATTGAAAAGCCCCTTTAATAAATGTGAAGCACTTCTTACTGCTTATTCCTCTTTTTGATTGTGAGAATATAGAATAGAACCAGTGAATGGAATGTCTAAGTCTCTAAAGGAAGAGAGCTAGTTTGTCGATAGGTTTTAATATTTGTAAAAAATTCATAATAGTAATACACTAAGGGAATGTTAAAGTTATTTTCATAAAATGTTGCATCTGTATTGTACTGTTTTTTTTCTCAACTAATTAAAACCATGTAATTGAGTTTTGGAACCCTCATTATTTCAAATGCAAAGGTTGTGGGGTAGTGTGGAATGGACTTAAAAAGAGTCAGATAGGGAGCTCCCTGATGGTGTAGTGGCTTAAGGCTTCGGCGCTGGCGCTGTCAGCACTGCGGCCTGGGTTCAATTCCCAGTCAGGGAGCTACCCCACATACAAAAAAAACAAAACAAAAAAGAGTCAGCCAGGTCTGGCTATATATGTTTTATTAAAGACCTTTTGGGTGCATTTGTTTCATCTATGAATAGTATTTATTAATATTATAATTTTGTTCATCTTATATAGTAGTTTAGTTTATGAAGTTGTTTGCATTTTTTATTACTGAGTACATATAATCAGTATTTCCAAAGTACTGCCACTGATATGCTTTGGAAGAGTATTGTGCCATATCTGAAAGTTGTGACTTTTCAAGCTTTTGCTTATTTTCCTAAGTTGATGTGCTAATTATAGAAAGAAAGCAATCTCAACATTAGAGTCTATAAAGAGTGGTGTTCACTGAAAATCTTTTCTTTTTACTTTATTTTTCTAGATGTGCCTCTTCATTTTCACTTTGAAACACTGTTTAAAAAGACTGAAATAAAAGGAGATCTTGCTGAAAATAAATTGATAGGAGATTGTATTATATCTCCATCACCTGGTACGTCATTTAAAAATGTTGTATTTTATATCTTTTATATCTTTCATATACTTACTACTTTTGCTTTCTAAGGAAATAAAATTTAAAAAGGAATAAATGTAAATGCTTAATTTTTAATATTCCCTTCTCACAAATCACACACACACACACACACACACACACAAATAGAAAATACACAGGCTTGATCCTAAGATGAAATGTGTGATACTTACTGAATGAAAATTAGGAAATATTGACAAATATAAAGGAAAACTTAAATAAACATGGAGAAATAGCATTCCTGGATGGTAAGATTAATAAGGATATCAGTTCTTCCTGTTGGTTTATATGTTTATTGCAATGTAACTTAAAGTTCTAGTAGAATTTGGCTAACTTAACCATATAATTGTAAAGCCCATTACAATTATAAGAATAATCAGGAAAATAGAAAAGGAATTGCTGGAAAAAGTATTGCGAGAATCTAGCCCAAGCAATGTGGAAACATTACAAAGATCTGTAATAGTTATCATAGCTTCTATTTTGTTTACATTTAGGAAAGTCAGTCAATGAAGAAAACTACATTAGCTTATACTTTATTATATAAGGGAAGAATTGTAAATCAATGAGAAAATGGGGAACTATTCAGTAAACAGTATTGTTAGTCTTTTGCTGGAAAGTTTGTGTGCACAGTCATTTCATACCAGGTGTCAGAATAAATTCTAGCTGGTTCCAGTAATTTTCAATAATACACTAAAATTATAAAACTTGAAAATTTACAATGAAAGATTTATGAGTGCTCTGAATGGGCGGGGGGGGAATTGTCTATGCTGGGAAGCAACCAGAAAAAGAAAATAATGTATTTTTACTATCTGCAAAGCTATAATCTTCTCAACATCAAAAAGAATCATGTTTTTACTTAAAAATGTTTTACTTTTAAGAGAAATTATTTCCAGATGAAATAATCACCTACCTCAAAAATCAACTGAATGCCTGTTAAATTTGGAGTTCTAAAAAGTAGTAGATTTTAAAATTAGTTTCTAAAATTCAGTAGGTTTTATAACTATGAGTAATAACCAATTAGAACATGTAAAGTAATAAATTGTCCCAGACACACTGACAATGAAAATATAATAGACCTAAGAGTAAACCTAACAAGGAGACATACATGAAGAAAACTTAAAAAATTTACTAAGGAACATAAGAGTACCCATTTCTAGTGGAACACAATATTGTAACTTAAGATACCATCTTTACCCACATTAATTTATAATGTAGTTCTAATCAGAATTACACAGGTATTCTTTTGAAATGAAGTTATTCTGAAGTTTATCTCAGAAAATATTGTGTATCCAAATAAAACTTTTAAAAGATCAATAAGGAGGAGGTGTCAGAAATCAAAATGTATTATAAAGCAATAATCAATGAAATCCTATGGTGCCGATGGAAACCCAGATAAAGGAAACTGAAGAAAAAGCCTACAGACCAAAAAGTTCGTGTATGATAAAGGTGGTATTTCTAATAGTGTGGAAAGGACGGCCTAGTCAAGAAATAATAACAGTTAACATTAATTAAATGATGTTTTCCTCATATGCCGTACTGGTTGAGGGGCTTTATATTTGTTAGTTGCTGTAATCTGTACAATCCTATAAAGTAGGTTTTATTTTCTGCTTGACTATACCCAAATCACAGCTGAGTAGAAGTAGAGTCAGGATTCAAATCCAAGCAGGCTGGCCCAGGGGTGTGCTTTAAACAACTGTTTCTTCTATAATCAGTGGCATTAAATAATGACTTAGGAAAAGATAAAATGAGATCTCTACCTTATATACCGCACATTAAAACAAATTTAAGATGAATGAACATTAAAATTCATCCAAGATGGATTAAAGAGTTAAATGTTAAAAAGTGTATCTTATGAATTAGAAAAACTAGGTGTATTCAATGATAATAATGAAAATGATAATAGCTAACTAAGTGCTTAGGTGCCAGACACTGTGCTAAAAATTTACTTTTCTGATTATATTAATACATTATAATTCTGGCAAGACTGTAGTTAAAACAGAACCCTCACATATCTGAAGTAACATTAAGAATTGATGAAAGTCTTTTGGGAAGTACTGTGAAGTGCATTACCAGGCCTTTAAAGTATGTATTTTTAAAATAAGATCACTGGGAGTTAGGAATCCTACTTGTGTACTTGCTGATAATAAATTACTAAACTCTTAACTCTGTATTCTGTCCCAGTAAATCCATTTCCAAGAACCTAGTCTAATTCTCAGTATGTAACCACCTTTATAATAAAAAATTGGAAACAACTTGAACAGCATAATAGGGATATGGTTAATTAACACCATGGAAATAAAGCTTCTAAAAATACCAAGTTCATGGAGTTCCCTGGTGGTGTAGTGGCTAAGGCTTTGGCACTGTTAATGCTGTGGCCTGGGTTCGGTTCCGAACCAGGGAACTACTCACATATTAAAAATAAATAAATAAATAAATAAATACACACACACACACACACACACACACACACACAAAAGAATGGAAACATTTATCAAAGAATTTTAAGTGATAAAAAGGATAAAAATGTTTTACTTCTATATATGGTACAGTTATAACCATGTAAAAATGTTTGTTCTTTTATCAGTCAAATGTACATGTAGGCCTTTTGAGGATCCTGATTTGAACTCTCACACACATTTTTTGAGACAATCAGACATTTGAACATGGACTGGATTTTGGATATTAATGAATTGTTAATTTTGTTAGATGTAATAATGTATATGGTTATATAAGTATACAAACTATGTGTTTGTTATAGATTCAAGTTGACATATGAGAGCTGTCTGTAAAGTATCCAGCCATGTAATATGAAAAATAGAGGCATTTATGGCTGGATTTTTTCTGGACAGCCTTCATATAGTAGATGACAAGATATGATATCTGGGATTTGCTTTAAAATACTCTGGCAAGAAAACATGGTGAGGAGTCAGATGAAACAAAATTGGTTACCTGTTTATAACTGTTGATGCTGAATGATAGGTAAATGGGAGTTCATTATCCTATTCTTTCTTGAAATCACTCTGCAGTAAAATGTTAAAGAAAAAGGTAAAGAGATGAAAGCACTAAGGACAAGGAACAACTGTCTATGCTTAGGGAAAAAAGACTAACGATATACAGGAAAATATAAGTTGTGTTCTTTTACTGTTTCATGATATAATTCTGCTCCTTGGAATTTATCCTGAGACTAAACTATATTTATTTACATATATATATATATATATATATATATATAAATAAAATTTTTTTTTTTATGTGGGTAGTTCCCTGGCTGGGAATTGAACCCAGGCTGCAGCATTGACAGCACTGAAGCCTTAGCAACTACACCACCAGGGATCTCCTAAAATATTTTTAAAATAGAAATATGTATGAAGATGATGATTTTAAGAATGTCCATAATAGAAATATCATGGTGACAATTCACTCCAACAACCAGGAAATCATTGAATTATACTGCCCCTAATCAGAGGGATGTTAGGCAACCATCAGAAAAAAAATAACAGTGAAGACTGAGTTATCAGTTTGAAAATGACAATTATACATATATTCAAATATAAATTAATAAATTTGACATTTGAAATGTTATGTATATTGCTTAAAAGGAAATACGCAAAAATGAGATGAGATGATTACATTTGTTCTAACATTGTTCTTTTATCTGACTTAAAAAATAGAGGGGGTTCCCTAGTGGTGTAGTGGCTAGGCTTCAACGCACTCAACGCAGTGGCCTGGGTTTGATTCCCAGCCAGGGAATCACCCAAAAAACAAACAAAGAAAAAAACAGAGCAGTGTAAATCTGTTAGGTACAGAATTAATAATGTATCAATAATGTAATGTTAGTAATGGGAAATTAAGAGCTAATAGAGGACATTTGAGTTGAATGCTATAGTAATACTAGGCAAATCAATGAAGTATTATTTGTATTTCATTCTCCTCCCCTATCACTCCCAACCCAAATAATTAAGCATTATATATGTTTCATCCTACATAAATGTCTTAAATAGCTAGTCATTAATTTTTATTTTACTGTTAATGACTTCTACAGAATTAAGTAAAATTAGAATTTGACATTTATTACATACTCTGTGCCAGGTAGATTAAGTGCTGAAGAATCAAAGGTGAATCACAGGAAATCAAAACATAGTATGGGGAAACAGACACAAATAATTATTAAAGGATGTGATGGGCACAGATTTGATAAAAATATTCTTAAAAAAAGAGGGACTGTATTAGAGTTTGCCTAGGGCAAGGCAGAGAAAGGGAAGGTTAAGGGTGATGGGAGAAGGGCAAGAAGAACTCCAAAGTACAGCTTTTCATACTTAATGGGAATTTAGAATGAAGTGTTCAAATCACTGCTTCTCAAAGTTTAATGTGCAAATAAAATACTTGGGATATCATTAGAATGCAGACTCTGATTTACTAACTCTGGAATGGGTCTGAGATTCTGCATTTCTCACAAGGTCCTAGGTGATTTAAATGCTGTTGGCCCATACTGAGTAACAAAGTTTTAAAATAGAAAAAAACACATAACTTGTCATGGAGCCATGAAAGTGTGTGCTGTGTTCAAGCACATACAAATGGCTTTGTGTTCATGTAGGGCAGCAGTGTCCAACCTTTTGGCTTCCCTGAGCCACATAACAATAGCTGATAAGCTAAAAAAAAAAAAAAAAAAAAAGGGGGGGGGTGTGTGCAAAAAAAAATCTCGTGTTTTAAGAATTTGTGTTGGGCCACATTCAAAGCCATCTGGGCCACAGGTTGGACATGCCTGGTGTAGGGTAAATTGTGTGAAAGTGAGTCGACAGATGTTTATGTGCCTTTCCAGAGCTTGGATTTGTCCTCGACTGCCCATTAGTTGGCAGTTAGGACAACCCAGGTGACTTCAGGTAACCAGGAAGTAGGGAAACGACAAATTTTAGTAGGCAAAAGAGTGAATAGATGGTGAGTCACCAATTGTGAGAAAAATATCAAAGCCAATTTAAGGGGCTCTACTCATCAAAATATTCAAATTCATGAAAAACAATGGAACTGTTTCAGATACAAGAAAACTTGAGACTTGACAACTGAATTCAGTGATCAGAATTTTCTATAAAGAACATTATAGGAATAATTGGTGAAATTTGAGCAAAGTCTATAGTTAGCTAATAGTATTGATTTATTGACTTTGATCATTGTGTGGCTATCCAAGAAACTGTCCTTATTTTTGAAACATACATATTGACATATTTAAAGTAGAGTGCATCATGTCAGCAACTTAATTTCACTGGAGTTCAGAAAGATAAAGCAAATGTGATAAAAGGTCAACATTTAGGGCATCTGAGTAAAGGGTATATGAGACTTCTTTGTACCACTGCAAGTTTTCTGTTGTCTGAAATTGTCAAATTAATTACTTTTTGAGTGGACAAATGAGAGGAACAATAATAACAACCATAAGCAAGCAAGAAACCTAGGGCTCAGCCTTCACCACTTCCTCATATGTAAACCTATTTTCAGTGTGATCTTGTTTCAAATCTACTACTGTTACCTTCATATCTACCTCCCACAGTTCAACTTAATGATCCCTTAACTGTACTTCTGAAATAGCCTAACCAAATTTTATTTCCCTCTAATTCCTACACCAAGTAGTCTTTTCAAAATGCAAATTAATGTCACACCTGCTTCCCACCCCCACCCCCTTCCACTATTTTAGGGTGAATATTCTTAATAGAGGACCCCTAAAGTCCTTCTACATAGGCTGGTTCCTACTTGTTCATGGTTTGCTTTCACCATGCTTCCTTACTATACACTACCCAACACTGCTGTTGAGTTGCCCATTTTGTCCCGCTCCCTGCTGCCTTCGGCCTTTGTGCATACCAGTCTTCCCCTTGCTATACTCTTATTTCTGTTCATATTTGAAATCTATCACTTTATCTGGGGAAGCCTTTCCTAGATAATTTCCCTGTTTGTTGGGTAGTTCCCTGGCTGGGAATCGAACCCAGGCCGCAGCGTTGAGCACCGAAGCCTAGCCAATACACCACCAGGGAACTCCCTAATTTCTCCTAATAGTACTCTTTTCTATCACACTTTAGTTGGTTTTTGAGATAATGCCCATAAACTACATCAGGGGCAGGAACCATGCCAGTTTTTGCTCACCATTCTGTCCCCAGGGTATAACATAGCACCTGCCATGTAACTCTGTAAAGTTATTGAATAAATGAAAAGGAAGAGAAGACAGGAGATAGGATAGATACTGGGTGTTTTAGGATGGAATCTGGGAGAGGATTTGAGAGCAAGAACCCAAAGGCTGGGACTGTTATAACAGGACAGATAAAGAGAATGTGTGGAGTTAGACTCTGAATTGTGATGTATTTCCTACTTTTTCAAGAGACCACTGCAACCTTACAAGACACTAAGAGAAGAAATGGTAAGTGTAAAAACACTGAGTAAGTTAATAAAAAGCATCACCTTAGTGAAGGTTTTCTTTAAAATGCCTGATGTGCTTTTATAGGACAAGGTGGGTGGTGAATTGCTTTTAGAAAATGTGACTTGTCTGGAATTTATTTGCTTTAAAATACTCCAGAAATATTTCAATGAAAACAGTGGGGACTACTGAAACATCTGTGTCAGGCACACATAACTTTAAAACCTCTCACAACTTTTAGTTAACAACTTTTTAGAAATGAATTTAGAATTATGTCTGCTGTTTTGTTTTCTATTTTAACATCTTTCCTTTTGGGGGGGTTGGGGGCAGTGGTAAGAAATCTTGGTGACCATCTGTAAGTTCTAACACTTTTCCTGAACTCTTTAAAGTCACTGTTCTGTTTTTCTCGATCTAATTTTGCTTTATGTCCATCTGATTCTCATGCCTTTGCCATGTTTTTATCCCTCTCTGGTAACTCTGCAGGCATGTCCAACCTGTAACTCGGGACGACTTTGAATGCAGCCCAACACAAATTCTTAAAATGTTATATGAGATTTGTGATTTTTTTCTTTAGCTCATCAGTTGTATTATTAGTGTTAGTGTAGTTTATGCGTGGCCCTGGGAAGCCAAAAGGTTGGACACTGCTTTAGGGTATCTTCATTGTGACTGATGTGCTGTATGATTTATTTTTTTCCCATTTGCTTGGACAGTCAATTGAGTTCTTGAAATCTTAGGGTTAATGTTGATTGTGGACATTTTTTTGGCTATCGTTTCTTTAAATGTAACCTCCCATTCATTCTTACCTCACTTTGATTTGCCCTTTCTTTTCCATCAGTCTATATTCTTTTGAGTTACAGAATTCTTCCAACCCATTGATTTTGATTTTCAGCTGTGTCCATGCTGTTTTCCAGCCCAGTTAGTGACTTTTTCAATTTGAATAATTACATTTTCAATATCTGTGGCCTCTCTGGAGGCCTTTTGCCTGTTTCTTTTGGCATTACTAGAGTTTTAAAGACTTGTTAATCTGTACTCCATTAACTCAGCTATTTCTTGAGCTGTTTCTTCCATTTGTTTGTACCTCTTCATTTTATGGTTCTGGTATTCAGAATTTTGGAGTCTTGATTTTGGTCTCATCTTTAAAGTTAACGTTCACTTTTAAGACTTCTGCCACTTTGTGGGGTGCTTTTCATGGAAGGGGTAGAAAATACTTTATTTCAGAGGCAACTAGGAATGGGCAGGACATGTTTCAAGTGGGGCACAAGGACATTGCCTTCTTTCTCCATCCATCCATTGCTCTGCTTAAGGCTCTCAGATTTTATCTATTAAGACAGACAATCTCTGTAACAATAAACAAATGATTTTCATTAAAAAAAGACATCATCTCTCATCATTGAGCCTGGCTGAGGTGTTGGCATGTGTCAGCATCCTAGTAGTTGCTCCAGGTAATTGTCCTGCTCCAAGTTTTCCTTTCCTTCAGATCAAGAGCACCTTTAGTATTGATCACATTTTTGTGGCAATACTTTCCCCATGTGCTTTTGCACTGAATTTGCTCTTCAGCCAAATTCTGTACAGTATTAGCCTTTCAGATTCCTCACAAATTCTGCTGTACTTACAAGTTCCCTTTTTTGCTTGCTAGTCAGGATATACATGTGCGGATCTCTGTGTCTATGTAAACATTTCTTTCATCTATTGTTTTTAGAGTGCTTTGCCATCTTGAAAACAAATCCCAGTTACTGTTGGTAGGCCATGATTTCAGTGTTGGTGAGAATTTGGCACTTCAGCCTACATGGTTTTTTCCATTCCTTTCCACATTTCCAAATCCTTCAAAAAAGAAGCCAATTTGATTAATCTAGTACTGGAAATATGAGGTTCAGATAGACAACAATAATCATGATGAAACTACCATTTATTTCTTATTATGTCAGATATCCTTCTAATACTTATTCCCCCTATTTTACAGATAAGGCAAGTGAGGCATAAAGATATTAAGTGACTCAGGTTTTAAAAAGTCATTGCTTTAAATAAAGTGAAAGAATGGTGTCAGGCACTATCCGAGGCTGATGAAATCGGGTTCTAGTTCTTAATAGGTCCCAATCTGTTGATTCTATAGACTCTAATAACTTGGTCCTGAATTATTTTCAGATTTAAGGGTAAGCAGGAACTAATTTAAGGATTCAGATCATATTCAACATAGACTTACAGATTGAATCAATCTTCTTTATAAAATTTTGTAATGTAGAAGACTGAGAACAGATCCCTTTCCTTTTCATTTCCCTCAAATAATGGAACAACTATAGAAAATTGGGCAATTCCTGAAGATGTTTTTAAGGAATCTTATTCTGGGTATTTTCAGTTTAGGAGTATTCCATCTTGTACATAACTATTTACTATACATAAATTTTGAATGGTATACTAATATTCTGTAGTGACCTAAGTGGAAGTACATTAACATGTTCATAATCTGTTAAGGAACTAAAACTTCACATTTTCTTTCTTTCCATTTGTTTTAGTACATAATAATTCTCTAAGTCAATGGAAAAACGGATATTCTCCCACATGCCAGCCTCAAATAAGGCCAGAATCTTCTGCACGGCTGTTACAGGGAAGAAAGAAAAGACACTTAAGTGAAACAGCATTAGGTAAGTTAAAATGAGGATATGAACACTAGTGCTAAAAATTGAAAATAAAATCTTACCTTCAAAGAACCCGGTGCTTCATGGGAGCTTATAATCCAGTACAATCACTAATTACCCCAAACATCCCTGGGCCTACAAACATTAACAGCGTGTTTGTGTCAATTCAGAATGATTGTGGACTGGGCATCCATCCACTTTATGGCAATTAAGGATTGCTTTCCTACATCGCCTAATCTACTGTCATCCTTGACAGGATTTAATCTCCAAGCTTGTTCTGGACTCAGTATATAGGGTCTGGCAGAAGTAACATTCTTTTTAAAGTAGTTATGCTAATGTAATTATATTGTTGTATTACAGAATTACACGTTTATGATTTCGGTACAGATCACCAGCTCATAAAAAGGGACATTATTTTTGCCAGACTCTGTCAGTATAAGGTTGCCTTTACAGAAATTTATTACCATTTCTGGTAATTACTGTCTAAGTGTTGACTCACTGAAGCTTCTTCATAATTTTGGGAAATTGGATGAGATGCAGTTAAGGCAACTCAACCACCTAGTTCAAGTCACTTTATAATTCCAAGATGATTAGTAGAGGGATACTTGAAACTACAACCCTCTTAGTAACACAAAGTGGAGTTTTTATGGGGATTTGAGACGAGAGTTTCCATAGTTATTGCAAATTAATGATAAAAAACAAAACTTAACTGCAAAGATATATATTAAATACCAACTTATCTACATACTCTTTTGGGTCTTGTTCATTGTTCCAATGGATATAACATATATATTAGTAAAATATTCCCCAGATGCAGTATGTCAATATGCCCAATAAATCAGAAACGCATTACATCCAAGATGTATTGGACTGTAATTATTCATGGATTTAATACATTTATTGCTGTCTCTAGAAACCCCACCTACATCCAGAGATTTCACTATGTTTTTTAGTGTCCCAATCTTAGACAAACGGCTTTTGCACAACTTTCATGAAAACCTGTATTTCTTAATAAGCTGTATTATGAAATACAAATTATCTGACTTGTAAAATGTTTCACTTGAATTGATAGATCTTAAGTTCAAGTTTGAGGGAAACACAGGAATGGAAGTACAAGTAAAATGCTTTGTTACCAAGAAGTAACTAGACAACTCCGGGAAGTGCAGGATACTTGGTGTCATCTCTAACTAGTAAATATCATGAAAAAATTAACTTTTCTAGATTATAAGAAACCTAGGAGACAAGAACCAACTTCAATATGTGGATCCAGATTTGAAGAAACCATTAGCCATAAAGGACATTCTGTAACAAGTGAAAAAATATAAATATGGACTGGGTGTCAGATTTTACATTACACAGAAAAATACTTTTAAATATCATACTAATGTAAAATAAACAAGGACAGTAAATCTTGATAAGTGAATACATATGTACATACTCACAAATAGAGAACCACAACAAATGGAAAAAAAGGAACATGGAAGAAACATAGGAAATACCAAGAATAGCAGTAAATTAATAATTTCCTTAGCATGCTATAAAAAATTGAGTAACAAAAAAGAAACTTTCAGAAATTAGTTTGATAGAAAAATTTTCAAAAACCAACAGAATAGTCAGAAGATTAAGGAAATCTCCTAAAAATATAATAGAACAAAAAATCAAAGATATGAAAAAATGAAGAGAACAGAGCATAAAATTAAGTTATTGATACATCTTGGAAGTTCGATCTCTAAGGAGGTATAGAAATAGGAACATAATTATAATAATGTAAATAATGAAAACAGAGGAGTAAAGCAAGGGGTGATTATGAAAGAAATGTGAGATATGCTGGACGAAAACTCAAGGCCCCAGAAAATGGAAATAACTGGCGGGACTGTGGGTTTTCCTTTTTCTTGTTTGATATATGAGTTTAAAAAAAAAAAAAAAGAAAACAGTAAGGAATCACATGTAACTAGGAAAATAATTCTAATACCTGTAAATCATGTTAATGTCTGGCATTCTCAATGGTTCTTTCCATGGCAGGAGAAAGTACTAGCTTTGAAGAATTTGCTTTTCACCACACAGAACCAGGATCTCACAGCAATTTTACTGCCGTTACTAATGTTAACGTTGTATCAAGAACCCAGAATTCATCATCACAGGTAGGTTATTTGTATACCGAACTCTAAAACTGCTTTACAGACTTGGGTTAATTAACAGCGTTATTGATAGCACATATTAGCATATTTTGGTCTTATTACCAAGAAATAATTGATTAAACATTTTTTAGCAGGGAGCTCACTGTTTATTAATCTTTGGTTATGGATATTTTTCTGTTAAAAAACTTAATTATCCCTATTCCTTAATGTGAAACTAAGTATAATCTTGCTAATAAGAATATAGCTCTTGTGTTCTGTTATTTGATCAGAGCTCAAAAGTGGGAGAATTTAGAAAAAAAAGAGTGAAGCTCATGGACCAGGAAAACATAAATGAAAACTGTAACGATAATCTTTACTAAATGGCTGACCAAATATTTCATAGCCTTTCCTAATAAAAAGTGAATTTGCTAAATGATCATTTCATTGACATTTAGGATGGCTTATGGTAACCTTTCCTGATCAAGTTTTTCATTTTAAGGCATTCCTATTAATATTTTCATGGTCATAAGACTAGTTGTATCTGTGCACACTGCATACTTGCCCCCAAAAGAGACTTATTGGTTTACAGAAGATAGGTATGCTTTCTTGTTTTTCTCAACATTTGATAAGATTTTTAACATTATTAATAAAACTTACATAATGGGTACACTGTCATAGCATCTTCATATAACTCACGAGTGTAATCACAGGTAACTAGATACTACTGTAAAAGTACTGTAATCCTATTTTGCTGCAGAATACTACTGCACGACGGAGATTGCGAAGCGAGAGTTCTTATGACATAGATAATATTGTGATTCCCATGTCATTAGTGGCCCCAGCTAAGTTAGAGAAACTCCAATATAAGGAAATACTCACTCCAAGGTATGTATACTTACACTTAAAAATTTATTTTCTTAAACTTAACATTTTCAGAATGAAGTTAAAATTTGAGTAAAAGATGCTCCTATTCCCTCTTCCTGAAAGTCTTTACATTTACTCATGCTGAAAAAAGTGCCCCAACTTTATATAGTATCAGTTTTCTTCTCAGTTCCTAAGACTTATTTACTTTATTTAGCACATTTAGTCTTTTTTTAAATTCAATATTAAGCTGTTATGTATATGGCAGTAAATGGTACTTTAAGGATATAATTATACCAAAAAATCATGCTTGCTATTTAAAATGGAGGTTTACAAAAGGTTGCAGAATTCAAAGAAAGCTACTACCTTTGCGTGGGGTATTCACATTCCAAGAGTAACACCTGTGACAACAAAAATACTGATGTATTGCTAAGTCAGCAATATACACATTAAACAGAAAGATGAGTGGGAATGTCTGGGAAGACATCATGAAGGAGGGGAAAGGTATAGTGTATTCACAAGGGAGACCACAACAAAGGCACATGGACACGTGCACAAGCCTCAGCCAGGGACAGAGGCTCTGTGTAGGGCAACAAAGGGAGTGAAGGCTAGAAAAGAAGTTAGAACCAGACTGGTAGAGGTCCTTAGATACCATACAAAGACCTGCTGCCTAACTGCACTGAAGTTAGTCACATTTTTTGCAATGATGAAAGCAGTTTATTAACACTATCAATCTGGCACCAGGAAGTAGAGACAGAAGAGGTTGGAAATACATAACCCAAGTGGCGACTACAGCTAATTTCTAATTTTCTCATTAGTAATTTCTTTTGCGGTATTAAGAGAACTCAGTTTTCTAGGAGGTAAGAGAATTCATACAGAGAATCAGTTGATATATTCTATACCAAAGAAGAATAGCATTTGTTATTTGTAGTTTTGGTGTTCTGTAAGGGCTTTCCGGAAAGAAAGCCAGCCATAATTGCCTCTACTTTTCATATTACATGGCTGGATACTTTCTGGACAGCCCTTGCATATCAACAATTTTCAATTTACAGTGGTAAGATGGAAATGGGGGGTTCAACTGATTGTTTAGTACAGAGCAGTTTTAGCACCAGGGACTGGTTTCATGGATAATTTTTCCATGGACTGAGGGTGGGGGAATGATTTTGGGATGATTCAAGGGCATGACATTTATTGTGCACTTTATTACTACTACATTGTAATATTTAATGAAATAATCATACTCACTTGCCACTACAAACCGTGCCACCACAGGCACCTTGTCACTTACCGCTAACAGGGTTTTGATGAGCCTGCAAGCAATCGATCTATTATGGTCTCTGTGCAGTTAAAACCTCTCATGACCCAATGTTTATCTATATTTGTACCCACTCCCCAGCACTAGCATCACTGCCTCAGCTCCACCTCAGGCATTATTAGATCCTCATAAGGAGTTCATGCTCCTATGAGAATCCAATGTGTGGCTGATGTGACAGGAGCAGCAGCACCAGCGGTAATACAAGTGATGGGAAGTGGCTGGAAATACAGACGAAGCTTCACTTGCCTGCTGCTCAAATCCTGCTGTGTGGCCTGGTTCTTAACAGGCCAAGGACTGGAACTGACTGGTCTGTGGCCCAGGGGTTGGGGACCCCTGATATAGAGGAATTCTGTGGTCCAGTTGTTAACCTCAAAGGAGGCCAGGATGGGAGTCTTCCCACAAAGAAACTGGCAAATTGCTTGTTTTTTTCTGAGCCATTTTATTAGCAACTACTGACTTAGGGCTGTTTGAAATTTCTATCTTCAACAGCTGGAGGAAGGTTACTCTTCAGCCTCTGGATGAATACAGTATAGGTGAAGAAGTGGTAAGTTGCTTTTCCCTTATGGGATAATTGTATTTTATATATGATAGTCTGCTTTGATATTTGAGGAACTAGGAAATAGAAGCTCTTTATTATACACTGATTCTTTTTTTTTTTTTACTTATATTAGGATATCAATTAGAAAAATGTATTTGTGCAAACTTGACTTCAAAGACAATGTGTAAAAAGAAAAGCCAACTATAAAATATACCATTTACTTACACAAGTTGTTGAAACATTGAATTTGTGTGAATTTCTAAACTGATTTCCAGTAATTAAGTCATATTTTCCTGCATGAGGAAATTTAGTCTTAATATTCAAGCCTACCATATTCAAAATCTTGGCAACAAATTGATTTTGAATTTGGAAAATTTTGAACTTTAGAAAACAATGCAGTACATATGATACATGTAGGGAATCTAGGAGAGTTCTCATAACCAAATATTAATGTTTCTATAATGAAATATTTATAGCAAGAATACCCTCACATCATTTCAGATCAGGCTGTCACCAAATGAATTGTGAAAACTTTATTTAGATTTTTAGACCTGCAGGAAGGGGACTGTGGACCTGTATAGGTAAAACAACTTAAGAACATGTCTTGGGATTCTTTTAGTTGTAGAGTGACAATCTATAGAAGCAGCATTATGTAAGTGACATTTTGTTTCTGTAACCATCTTTGTATGCCCACTGGTCATGTTTGCAACTACCAATATTTATTTTTAATGCCCTGTTCTTTAATACACTCTACTCTATTTTGAATACTAGCCAGGAAACCCAAATTGTTAAAACACTACAACCAACATCTGAAAACTCCAGATTAAATCATTCATTAAATTAATTCTCATTAATCTCAATCAGTTTTAGTTTTGATTTTAACTTGTTCCTAGAATAATGTCCCCAATAACAGGCAATCAATATGAACTTCTGAATGAAGTTTAAACATTTTATGTAAAATCAAAGCACTGTGAACCTACTTGTAATTACGTAAGTGTGCAAACCTGACCCAATAGTAAAGAAGTTTTTAAAATGGTTTTGATGCCCTCTTTTTAGGAATTTGAAACTCATTTCATAACATGTTCTCTCGATTTAGTATCATTTATTTTAGTTTTCTTCTTCTTGATGAGGAATCAATACCTGTTCTCCTATTTCAAAATGTTTCTGATAAAAGCACAGCTTTTTATTTCTAATTCCAGGTAGAAGATCTTTCTGATGAAGTCTTTTTCGTCAGACACAAAAAATACGAAGCGAGAGAACAAGCTCGATGGTCATTGTGGGAGCAGAGCAAGTGGCACAGAAGAAACAGCAGGCAGGTGTTTTACAGTTAAAACCCAGTACTGTGGAACCCATGTGGAACCCACAGAAATTCTGCGTGAATAATGAGGGAGATCCCTGAAAAGGAAAACACACACTGTATGACATCAGTTACTTGTGCACTAGTAAAACGCTGCCTGTGCTGAGCTTACTCTCAAAATATACTTGGGGTAATACATAGGGATGACATTGAGTTTCTATATTTTACGCCCCTCTATTTCTCAGGCTCATGTTGGCCTCAGGGATAGTGGATTTAACAGAACAGATAATGTGATAATTCTCTCTAGATAAAGGGAGGTCATTTCAATGTACTGTAATAGTGCACCTAATAGGGATTCGAATCTGGATGATGTATTTTAACATAACTACTTCAGAAATATGTTTTTCTTAAGCAAATAGTCTAAAATACTTTGAATCAAGAGAGGGAATAAATCCTAAAAACATAATTACATTTAAGAAAATCCTTGGTGTTTTATATTTACATTTGACAAAACTCAGAAAACAAGAACATGTTGAAGTATGATAGTCATTTTAGTATGAGGGCATCTCTCATTCAATTAGTATTGTTAAAATGTTATACATTTCTCAATGTTTAGGTCTCAAGATACCAAATCTGTTGTAGATCCTTATTCCAAGAGTTATCCTAACATACAAAGGCTGTCTGGAAAACTATCCAGCCATAAATGTCTCTATTTTTCATATTACATGGCTGATACTTTCCAGACAGCCCTCGTGTATGAGACTTGTCATCTTTCTCCACATTCCAGAGATATAACTTTCCAGAAGTACGGAGGAAAATGTGAATCAAGTCCTTCATGGATGACATTACAGCAATCACAGAATTCTCTGGAAAGTCAGAGAAGCTGTAAGGTCAAGCCACTGTCCTTGTTTTCTGAGAGAAAGGACAAACCAAACAAAAAACCAGGAACACTTATAATCTGGCAACAGCCTTCATAAACTACAATTTAAAAGTCTATGAGATATGAAGATAATAGCATCAGGAAGATCTGATGAATTTTTAAAAATTTCTTGGGAAGAACTGTTTAAAGAAAAGCTACCAAGTTATATTGATTTGGTGACACCTTGAGTACATAAAAATGTTAAGAACCTTAAAAAATATTTTCTTGATTTTCTTGCTAGAGCTTACAGTAAAAATGTTGAAGGCCAGGACTTGCTTTTAAAAGAATACCCTACTGACTTCAGTAGTCAGCACTATGCTGCTCAGAGTCCTCAGAGCCAGGATCTGAGTGCACACGGCTCACCTTCATTAAATCAAAGTCAGGAAATCAAGGTAAGTGCAATCATGGCTACCTTTAACTGCCTTTAACCTTTAAAAAAGTTGTAGAAATTCCTTGTTGCAAATTAAGGATTTGGTCATTACATAAATTCAGTATGACAATCAGTATAGAATGCTGAGTATGAATCAGAGGACCTGTATTCCAAAATTCCACGTCCATCAATAATAACCACAAACACTTTATCTTTTTATGGAACATGTCAGTACCTAATCCACCTCTTCATGTACCTGTTAGAAATGGGGATTCTATCCATGTTTCATTATAAAACAAATCTGATTAAAGAGAACAGCACCTGGCACATACTATTAGCTGCTATTTCTCTTCCCCTTCTTAGAACAGATTTTTGCTTGTATCCCCATAAACCTAGTACTAAGCTCAAGGGAATGGTTTTTCGCACTGCATCTATCACTTTTCTTCTAAGTGGGTGTTGGAAAAGAAGCTAGAACGGAGAGTGGAGAGTACAGAATAGGCAAGTCACAGAAGCTCAGAGAAGGAAAAACAATAGGTGTTTACAATAGTGATGGGATGCAGAGATACTGAAGTGTAGAATTAGATCAAAACAGTTAAAAAGGGCTTTCCTAAAGTGCTCTTACACTGAAAATGAGCGCTAGTGCCCTATAGCGGTGTTTCATCTTCATGGAAGAGGCTAAGGGGACAAAGAAATCCAAAAGTCCCTAATGATTCTGTTATGTTCCATTTTCAGGGGCTGGACATGTAAGTCCAAATGGAAATTTGTCCATTACATATTAAAGAACAGCTTTACAAAATTGACATTTTTACACATTAGTTGATATTAAGAATTTAAACAAATTAGTTGTAACTTAACTGAACGTGTTTTCTCTTTCAGTCTCTGTGGTGGGAACGACGAACATTTCCCCTGAGGGATGAAGACACAGAAGCCTTATTATGCAAAGATGAAAAAAACCCATCCAATTGAAAGATCAAGGCCAGCTTTCAATGGTGAAGTCTTCTGTACCAGTGCACCAGAAAATGGCCACCATCCAAAAAGGCAGTCAGATGGAATGCAAGAGTACAAAGCCTTTGCTCTAGGATTTACTCATGTAAAAAAAAAAAAAAAAAAACAACAAAGTGATAGGAAACAGATTAAGAAAACTGTAACTGAATGGAAAACAGGAGAAAAAATAAGCCCTATTCTCCATTCCCCCACCCCCTCCTGTCACAATTCCAGAGTAAGAGCATGAACTGCATGTTTTAATCTTTTATGCTGTTTATGCAATGGGCAAGGTATGTCTCTCTTTCCTTCTTGAACTACTGGAATAACTAACTAGAGCCTTTCACTTATAGACAAGTGCTAGTCATTTTGAAAGATTTTACACCCACACATACATACACACACCTGTGCATCAAATGACAGCTCTTTTTTCTATATACATGGTAATCCATGAAGACTGCCTCAGAAATATTAAAATATACAAATGTGTAGAGAGTATAAATATACAAACACATGCAGTTTTAAAAAACACTGGCATTGACCACTCCACTTAAAAATGCATGTATGAACTACCCCATGAAATGTAAGCTGCACTATAAATACATAAACATGTTTCCAATGATAATGGATACCTGGAAGTATTGACTATGGAGAGGGAATTTTTAAAAAATGTTTAACCCATAGAAGTTATTTATGGAAATTTCTATACAATACAATATTCCTTTATCTGAAATCACTGATATCTGCTGGACTAAAATTAGATTATTTTCTGTGCACTCCTAATAGAATCAGACAAGCAGTTACATATTTTTTTATAACTACTACATCTTTTAAAACAACTTGAGTTTTTAATCTACTTTATGTATCTCATGAAGAGAAGACAGCAACTTAAAATGAACAATAGGAAAGTCCTGTTAATATAAAACTATTTCTAGTTAATATGGTCATTGCTTATACCATAGCTTATTCTATACAAACATCTATTCTTACTTTTATCCTAGAGTGAGAATTAAAACTTTTGAAAGCATAATGTTTCAATATTGGATACTGCAGTGTACATTAAGGCAAATTCTTTTTTAATCTACTACATCATATTTTCTATGTAAAAGTTGAGGACAATTTTATATGAATCAATTTTTCTTACATAAAAAAGGTTATTCAAGTTGTAGTACCCATATATATAGCTGACAATCCTGGCCATCTTGGCCTACCCTTGGGGAGATATTAAGTTTTTATTAGGGACTGGAAATTATACTAGTCCCTTTAAAGAAGAAGAAAAAATTCAAATTCAATACTGACAAATTGTTGCTTGTAGTTTTACTGTACATTTATTTTTTAAAAAAGAAAACAAAAGCCAGACAAACCCAAATTGTCCAGGCAAAATCTGTCGTCTGATATTATAATCTATGTAAATTTTTTAATTAAAGTTATTTCTATATGCTTTGTGTTATCTGATTTGATTAAACACCACCCATTCATGGCACAAAACTTCCTTAAACTAAAATAAACACAAACATTAAGAAACAAATTTTTACCTTATAATGTAGAAAAAAACCAAAACAAGCTTTATTTAAATCATGCTTAAGTGTTAATGTTCTTATTTAAAAAATCTTAGTTCTTAAAACTCACAGTAGCCTAAGTAAGTTCAATGACACTGGTCCTGTTATTTCTTGCCATATGTATTATATAGCAAGAGTGTTTACAGTAATGAAATGGCTGATACATACTTGTTGTCGAAGTTTAATTTGGGACACAACATTTAGTTTATGGATTAACTCTATACCTTGTTACCTCTTAGCCTACCTGGTCTTTACTGGATTAATAAAATATGGTCAGAATCCATAGTTCCAGAATATCCTCAGCCACCTGGTTCTGCTACAGGGTAAAAGTTAGACTGGAAATAAGACAACATTAAGTAAAAGAAGCTTCCTTTGCCTAATGCACCCCATAAGGCCTCCATTTATAAAGAGTACATCCCAGAAAATTCTATGCCATACTGGACTCTTTCCATGCTACCAATCTGTTGCTGAGTTTCAGTATGTTCATATTTGACATGGAGATGAAAATATCTGTCAGATCACTCATAGGAGTGATTTGTAGGTTTAATAAGATTACATCAAGGTACTTTGTAACTTACAAAAACAACTTTATAATGATAGATTTGTACTGAGCATCCTCAATTCTACTAACCTACAATTCTAGGAATAGTAGTGGGAGCTTTACATATATATAATAGCATCTCTGTTAACCCTCAACACCACCCTGCAATTAATTATAATTAAATTCAATGTGTAAATCACTTAATAGAAGCTCAAAGAAGTTAGCTGATACGATCTGCTAAGGTTAAATTGTTGGAAAAGATTCAACTAAAGTATGCTTCCAAACAGAAGCTTTTCTTTCAGCTCAGAGCCAGCACAAGACTTGAAGACCTTAAGAATAGCAGGTGTGATTAGGAAAAGGGTGGGGGTGGGGGTGGGGGAATTACTAAACCACCTGCCCCTGCTGCAAAGTTGACAAGAAAACACCGATAAAATCTATGCTTGTATTTTAAAACAGACCACCTGAAAAAAATCCCTGGCCTTCATTCATTCTTTTTATAGTTTTTATATATCAAATATAAGGTGCAAAGTTAAAAAAAAGATGTTTTAGAAGAAAAATATGGTATGACATCTCAGCCAGATTCAAACTTAAAGAGTTTTCCTAAGTTCCATTCTACTCATATTATGACACACATATATGCAAATCAAAATTGACAAGAAACAGGAAAAACGTAAGGACTTCCTTTGCTTTTGGAAAATAGCCAAGAAACACCACCAAATACTTCAGGCATGGAGAAAAAACATTTTTCATATAATAGTAGCTAATATGCCTTCCTTAGGCATTAAGACACACTTCTGTTCATAACCTTAATACAGCCATATTTTTACTCTTTATAAAAATCATTTCTCAGTAAAAATGGTATTTTACCACACTAATATTTAAATTCCATCACTAAAAAAGTAGTAATACGCTCCAATTTCTAACCTCTTAGAACTTTCTGCACAAAAGATGTTAGTCAGTGGAATGAATAATTGCTCAGAAAAGCAGCACTGCCCCAACTGTGATAGAATCTGGTAGTCAATATTCTTGTTTTCCAGTAAAAAGATTTCATGAGCAGAAACCATGGATGCCTTGTGCTTTCATCGATCAAGAGAGCGTTTCTGAGCAGCTTCTGAGCAAACATTTCTTAACAGGTTGATCACAGACCGGGGGTCTTCACTCCTCATAATGGCGCTGCCAGACACAATCATGTTAGCTCCTGCCTGGAAGAAGTAAATACTTAGGTTATACCTCAAAGGAAGATGCAGAGAAGCCTAAAACAGAATTCCTGGAGTCGAGTTTCTACCTTTGCATCTGTCAGTCAGCACTTCAGTTTTACAAAAGCCACTTTGAGATGAACAGACTTAAGCAATATGGTTCAATGAAGAAAAGTCAAAGTGTGTAACAAATGAGGATGCGAAATTATCTTTAAATGTGTCTAAGAAATCACTGACTTTTTGGTAAATAAGCTATACTGCATCTTTGCTAATATTTAGATAAGGTTTAAAGACCTTTCATCCTCAACTCTTTCAAGGGTTTCCTAATATATACCAATATCCCCACAACTACGAAAAAAAACCTACCTTTTAATTTTGAATTATGTATATGGATTGGTAGTTTTTTTAAAAGGATAATTATTTCTAAAATGCAAAACCTTCCATAAAATATGGCAACATTAAATTTAAACAATTTCTCATTTTGATGCCAGAAAGAATGGGACGTCTTTTTACTTTGTGTTTCATTGCACTCCAATCGGTACAGAGGTGGCGCAAAAAATGTCAAGATGTTTTTAAATGTGAAAACAAAGAAGTCAGAGAAAAGCAAATGAATATGAGTCCAAATTTAGCTCTGAGCTTCCTAGGATTTGACTTGGGGAAGTAAATTTATTGCTACAAGAGAGGGGGACTACTGGGAGAACCACTAAAGCTGATGAAAATTTCCCCATGAGTCACTGTCACTTGATAATACAGCACATATTATATCTCTCAACAATTTTCCTCATAAAATTTTTAAAAAGTTTTATAAGGTCACAACTCACATCTCTTACTGTAAGCGGGAATAGCATAATGGCAAAGCAGTTCAGTAAAAAGAATTATACAATGGGTCAAAGGATATATAGTCACTTATCATTTGGCCAGCTCCTCTTCCATAAATATTTATTACAGTCAATCCTTTGATAAGTATAAAGCAAAAACAAAACAAAAATTGGAAGTACAGATTAGACCATGTTGCTTAGAGTCCACATGAGCTTCCATCACCTGCAGTGCTGGAGGAAGGGCTGGTACCCTCTTAATGAAGCTCAGGTGTCACACTCAGGCTGGCTAACTACTTGGAAAAGCTCTCATCCCACCCCTACATAGAGGGTTGGAGGTATCCAGAGATCAGATCTAAAATTTCATTGCAAATGGCTCTAGTTAGTTCTGACAAAGGACAAAGAGGTAATTAATACACCCAAAGTTCTGCATAGCAACTTTTGCCCTTCATAAGAATGTTTCTTTTCCTATTTGGAAAAATGACTCATTCCAAGGCCTTAGAACTTAATGATCTTCTAAAGGCTGGCATTCAGCATATTCTTTTTCAAAAAGGAACTTCAGCATTACTGAGATAACCGAACTTACTACTTAATGATTATGTGCTTTGAGGGACAATACCCTGAACATTACATTTGATAGGACTGATCTAGGTAGGTCACAGCTGAGGAGCAGTCTCACCTCTGCACACTTATGGATAGTGTCAGGACCTACTCCACCATCGACCTCTATGTCCAAAGACGGGAACTGGATCCTCAACCAATGAACCTAGATATACACGAGGAAATAAGTGACTCCTAAGTGAGTGAACATGATTGGGGGGGGCGGGGCAACAACCAAATAAAGAATCAAATAGCCAATCAGCCACTAAATAGGACTCCAAATGTCTCACACAATAACTTTATATCAATATATAATACAAATTATGACTAGGGAAAAACTTCCTTTTTAATAGACTGAAATAAATTTTTATAAAAGCAAACTATTCTGTTTGGCAAACAGCATTCAATCAGCCATGGCTTTGCAGAGAATATACTTAATTCATGGAAACACAACAAAGTCGAAACCCTCAATATTCAAGAAAAACTCCCAAAAGCTCTAAGGCTATAGAGATAATGGTTTTAAAAGAAAATTTCAACATTAAGATGTAATACTTTTTCTGATTTCCAAAACCAAATCTCTAATGGTATTTATCATACTGTATTATAATGATCTGTAGACATTTCCATCTCCCCACCTTCAGAACAGGACGTGCCTAAATAAACAAGTGGTTCAATATATGCTTATTGAATGGACCAAACAATAAAAGCCTCAACCCACAATCAAATACTTTTTACCTTTGGCATCATATCTTCCATGAATTTCTGCCCTCCAAACCCAGGTTCCACTGTCATAACCAAGGCCATATCTATCTGATTAGCCCATGGTGCCAAATACTCAACTGTAGTTCCTGGTTTGATGGCAAGGCCAACCTGTGACAGAGACAAATGTGCTACATCACATTAACAGTTACTTCCATATTCTATTACTGTGGTGTATCAGGTCCAGTAGAAATGTCTATTCTTAAAAAATAGAATACATACGTAAATGGGATGCATAAATTGTTCAGAATAATTATTTTTTTTAAAAAAGTTAACAGGGTATTAAATGTAAATGTTTCTAAAAAGAAGTAATATTCAAAAAAATTTGCAAACTTATACAAAAAACAAGTTAAACTCTGGCCTCCTGGCAGAAGAGCAGCCATCTAAGTCTGGTTTTATCTACCTATCATTTCCCGTCTTCCACCAAACCTTCTCAACTCTTGAGTATGAAAAGCATAAAACATTACTGTCACCGTGGACTCCTCACCTTCATCCCATTCTCCCGAATGTCTTTAATTAAAGCCCCTGGGTTCTCAGTAGCCTCGAGATGGAAGGTATACTGATTGGCTCCCGCTACAGCCATTGGCTTCACCCACTGTTCGGGCCTTGACACCATCATGTGCATGTCTAGAAGGAAGAGAAACACCTAGTATTACTGAAAGGAAAATGCCTGGCTCATATTATTGAAGTCTACTGTTTTTGTTATTTCGTATATAAACTCTTCTGACATCATAATAATTTGAAATAGCTACGCTTCTGTATAGCTAGCCTTCTTTTGTCCTGAAGATAAGGTTTTGGTTAAACTCATTTACCAAGAAGCATATGTTGCTACAGATAAAAAGTAATGACTATAAATTAGGAAACCTATGTCCAAGTCCAGGAAATACCACTTTATAATAAACTTTAAAAATTCATATTAACTATGAAGACTTGCTCCCTCACTTATAAAATAAGAAAAATAAATTAAGTGATTCTCTCCACAAATATTTTATTGAGAACTTACCACACCAGGCCCTAGGGATAAAAGCAATAAAGAGACAAGACAAAAATTTCTGCTATCACGGGGATTACATTCTTAAGTCAGGATGGTAGTAAATAAGGTGCATGTGGCTGGGGTGGGAGAGGAGGTCAGAGATGCAGGAGTGAGGAAAAAGAGCACAGAGCTCTGCAGGCTACTAGGTTTATTCCAAACGAGGTCAGGAAAACACAACAGGACTGAAAGTGGGGAAGTGACAAGATCTGACTTAGAAGGCCATGGCAGCAACTGAGGATGGTGCGAAGTGGTGGGATTCTGGATCTGTTCTGAAGGTAGAGCCAACAACATGAGATGTAGAGGGTGAGCGGAAAGTCAGGATGGGGCAAGGACCCATGGGGCCTGAATAACTACAACACAGCTGCCACTCACTGACAGGCAGAAAACTGCAGGAGGAAAAACCAATTTAGGGGGAAGAACATGTTAACAGAAGAAGCCTGACATGCATCCTAATTCTAAAGCTTGAATCATATAAATACGTATGTTAGGCAAAATGGGCATGGCCTTCTTAAAAGATCTTGACTTAAAACCAAATAGCATATAATGAGGAGAGGGCAGCTTAAAAGAGGCTAACTGAAAAAGTAACTATTGTGAAGAAGGAAACAGTAAACACTAATGTGCCAAACAAATGGTAGTAAGTTTTGAGTTGTTGTTTTGTTAGTTAAAGCCCATTTCTTACACAGCAAAACCATATTAAAAAAAATTCTAGTATTCCAGAACTCAAATAAGACTGATATGCAGCCAGCTTTGAAAAAATGTCAGGAAGAGAATTATACCATTTGCCTAAACATTAAAAGTTTATATTTCCAAAGTAACAAAAGAAACAAAAAGAGAACATATTCTAAAACTCTATTCAGTGTTTCCTATTTCTTTGTATTATAAATAAGGAAAATTCAATCTGATTTAAAATCAAATCTACTCATTCCTTAAGTTATGTCATTCAGTATCGGTACTTGGTAACCACTAGCAACCCTCAACTCCCAGTGTTCAGGGAGTTAGTTGATCTTTCAGGGAATTTGCCTATAGTTAACATAGTTAAGTGAGTTCTCAACTGTTCTATTATCAAGCTCTATTTACATTCTTAAAAATTATTGAAGACCTCAAAAATGTTGTTGATGTGTTATTCATGTCAATATTTAATGTATTAGAAATTCAAATGTAAAAATTTTAGTCTACTTATTCATCATTTTTAAAAATAAGCAATAATAAATCTATTATATGTTAACATAAGAGTGGCATTATTTTAGATTTTTTCAAGTCTCTAATGTCTGGCTTAACAGAAGACTTCTGTAGTCACACATTTGCTCTGCATCTGATGTACTGCAATATGTTTTATATGAAGAGGAGGAAGAAAGTGTGAATAGTCTTTTCAGACAAGTGTAGATACTCTTCTATTTCTACACCAAAACTCAACAAGTGGTGCTTTAATAAGTTAGCATTAATGTGAGATCTGTAAACCCTACCAGTGAACTTTTTGTACTTTGTTTTGTTTGGAACCTTTAAGTATTCGTTCAATGAATTATACAGATCTAAATAGTGACATATTTCATTATATACTATCCAAAAAAAAAAAAAAAAAAAAAATCACGTTATATCACTACAGATCTTACCAGAAAAGCTCTAAGTACCAGAAATCTGTCAAGCTTACAGCAGCAGATACAAATTTTCCAAAACTCTAATTTTCACTTGCGTGTTCTAACTTTATCAGTGACAACAAAGACTAAATAATGTATTTTCCTTAAAGTGACAGGCTAACTTAGTTAATTTTAAAGAAAATGCCAGTAAAATACCCAAGTCTAATAACCACAGTTTATCTGTCAGTTGTTCTTTCAAGTGAAAATGGTGTTTGTGAAAACACAGCTAGTTCAGTTCACCACTCAAACAATGGCACAAGTGATTTTCCTGGAGAAAACCATCATCCTCCAGTATGCAAAAGAGGTACTTTACATGTACTTCCTACTTTGTCACACAAAATATTACAAAGGCATGCATGCAAGGATCAAGATTTGCTAAAATTAATAATTTTCACTGTCCCATCAAGGATACTTACTAAGACCACATCAGGATGAAGAATGTATGACTACTTGTATAGTTCAGTATCACTGACTTGAGTTGGGCTAAGGCACCAGCAGACTAACCATTGTTTTGTATCCTTAGTACAAATACGGCAAATAATATTCTAACATAAAAATGGCTTTGACCTCATGGACCATCTGAAAGTGATTCCCATGGATCCTCAAGCCATACTCAAAGACCAATGATTTTAAAACAGACTTTCCCCCATCACTTTATTTTTTATGGTTACTTCTACTCAACGCTGAAATTAAACAGTTAAGAACTTCAACAGCTATACATACAACTTGTGATTTAGTTCCTACAATAGTCATGTATTCATTATCCAACAACCAAGATCCAGTTATTAAACAAGCAAATGCTTAATATAAAAGACAATGTCACAAAATCCAACCATTAAAGAAGCTGGAGTCCATTCATCTTTATTTTACACCCATTTTTAGAAAGATTGATCAGAAAGTTTATCAGCAAATAAACTAAAAACAGAAAGAAAGAGCAGACTGTGTGGTGGTGGCAGTAAGCACAGAGAGCAGTGAGAAGTAACGTCAGGAGCCCTAATAAAAGGGATAGAAAAGGAAAAAATACATTTTTAAATCCACACAAAGTCAGAAGTAGAAAATTCTGTAGCCACTATACAGTGGGGGCAAACAATGCTACTTATTTCATCCACCTGTTAGTCACAAGAACAAATGTGTATTAGAAAATTCGTTTTCCAAAATGCAGTAAAAAACTAAGTTTAGCTATTTAGAGGACTATATCCCATTATTTGGAAATTTCAAGATGGTGAACATGTTGGTAGAACACTGCTCCCCTCATGACACATAAATCAGGCAATAATGTCCATTTTTATTTTCTGGTGCACTCAAAGTGGATGGATACTGCAGAGAAGTTATGTCCAACAGAACTTTCTATGATGATGGCACTGTACAATTCAGGAGTCACTAGGTACATGTGACTACTGAGAACTTGCAATATGGTTAATGCCACTGAGAAAATTATGTACAAGCAATCTGGCAATTGAGGTATTGCTAACTTAGTTTAAAAGAGCAACATGTGGGCTCAATTCCTATTCCACGAGAAGTAATTTCTATGTTACTGCGTGATCTTAAAATCTTAATTCACACTATGACACTGAAGTGGGAGCATAGGCCCCACTTACAGAAAGTTCCAATCTGCATCAAATAAGTGTTTCACTTCTAGACCAGAAGTCAATCAAGCCATAAATTCATTTAACAATTACACTGAGCTCCAATCTTGTGTCTATTCCTAGTTCTACAAAAACCACAGTAAGCAAAGTAAATGAAACTCCTGCTCTCAAGGAGTTCATAGTCTGATAAAATTAATCTCAGATTCAAGGAAGTTCTAAGAAAACCCACATGATATGAGAACTACATAAGGGTTCATTTAAGATAGGTGCTTAAAAAGGCCTCTCTGAGGAAATGACAAATGATCTGAGGTCAAAAGGTGAGGCAGGGTGAGCTAGCCAAGTGAACAGTTCTCCAGGCAACAAGATAGGCAAGGCCCCCGAGACAGTTAAAAGTTTGGCTTATTACTGGCAGCCAAGGAAGCCTCAGCAGAGAGGGGGTAAAAGCGTGCTAGATGGAACTGGAAGTTGTGAAATCAACCATTGACTTTTCCTTTAACAATACATCCAGCTTCAGATGGTATAACACCCACTTACCAAAGAAAGGGTCCTGGCCTAGCTGCTTTCGGAGGCTTTCTACCACAGGGTGACCAAAGGTGATGTTGGGAACAAAATGCCTACGAGACAAACAAAATCTTACTCTGAAAATGTTTTTAATTCAGTTTCTGTTACTTTTCTCAATATGAGGGTAGAGCAAATTATCTATGATTGCACTGTTTTTCAACTTAATATTCAACATCAGTATTAAACAATACTAAAAATATCTTGATAATTTTGGCTTTACAAAGCAGTATCTCCTTGATATTTGACAAATCATAATAATATCACATGATTTAACTCTAATTCATAAACCCTGGCAGGCAGAAATGTAAAGACGACAAAATCAAAACCCCAGAAGTTATATGACTTGCCCAAGTCACAAACAACTAGTTAGGAAGTTCTGGACTCTGATACAGGTCTTTCAAATCTTAGGCTGCCTGTGGCTACTTCTAATCCGCCTCCATCACAGGGCAACAAATGACAGTTTATTTAAACTGTCTTAAAGATCATCAATAAAGAAACTTAGTGTATTCAAAACCACCATTTACTGAGGGTTAACAACATGCCAGGTACCGTATCTTATGCCTTACAGAGTAGACGTGTTATTACATGAAGAGCATAGGACCAGTAACTTCAAGTCAACCAGTTTATTATTTGTGGGGGCAGAATTCAAATGAAGTCTTCCAGGTATCAGATCCAAAGTGCTTAACTTTTATTCCAGTCTAGTTAGTCTTTTTGTTTTATCAGTACCATCCTGGGTACTTCAGAGAGCACTGTATTTTATAAAAAAAAATATGCGAGAGTTCCTGCTTAGCCCAGAAAAGTTTACTCTCATTAGGAAGAGATGCCTAATGACTCACAAAAATTCATGACCTACTGCTATAGTATAGTTGATGGCAGAAAGCCAACATAGCAGCCAAGGAACACATTTCCCAATTCTCTTTATATCAAACTTGTCCAACCCGTGGCCCACAGGCTGCATGCGGCCTAGGACAGTTTTGAATGTGGCCCAACACAAATTCACAAACATTCCTGAAACATTCTGAAAAGTATGCAAGGACTTTTTTTTTTTTTTTTTTGCCTCATTGGCTATTGTTAGTGTTAGTGTATTTTATGTGTGCCCCAAGACAATTCTTCTTCCAATGTAGTCAAAAGATTGGATACCCCTGCCTTACGCCTAGTTGGCCCACGGGACTAGTTTAAGTGATGTGTGTTACTGCAAAGCCCAGAAGCTTAAGTAGTATTCCTTTTCTGTGCTCACTTTGCTCTGCTGCCAATGAAGAAGCCATTAAAGAATGGCACAGCCACAGAATGGAAAGAGACCAAACCCCTGAATATCTGTATGGAAAGACTTTCACACTGAACTGTTACATGAATGAGAAATGCATTTCATATTATTAAGCCACTAAAATCTGGGTTTTATTTGTTAAAGAAATAGATATTATCATACATGAGGATTGCAAGAAAAGCTAAACAACAAGGAGACAAATAAGAGGTAAAATGGTCCCAGAGGAAAGTAGTACAGCGCTTTAAAAGAAGGGGGAATATCATACCAAATAGAATTTGTAAAGGTGGGGGGAAAAAAGCAGCAAAGGCAGAAATAAGCGAGTTATGTGCAAAAGCAGGGGGAGGGCGGCGCCGACTCACTGCACTCGTGTGAAAAAGGCAGGTGCCAGACGGTCTCGGTCAGGGCATCAAATGCCAGACTCAGTGTCTGAACTCCATCTTGTAAATATGAAGTAGGTTTTAGAGAAAGAAGCAAATAATAAATATGATGCAAATAATAAAGTAGGAAGACAAACTGGGCAGTGAATAGGAAGACGGGGGTAAGAGGTGCTGGCAAATGGCAAGGAACAATAAAAATGAAAACAAGGACAGGCAAAAGTGACAGGATTCGTTAACTTAGGTCGGGAGATGTAGCGAGCGGGCTGAAGAGAATAAACCATGGTTAAGATTTTAACCTCAGATGACAGGCAGAATGAGTGTTAATAAAAACTTAAAACTTACATGGACCAGGCACCATTCTAAACACTTTCCATATTAACGCATCGAGTCCCAACAACTCCATGAGGTAAGTACTACACCACCTGTATTTTACAATTAGCAAGAGGCCCAAGGTCACACAGCCAGGCAGTGCTGGAGGCAGGCCTTACGCAGGTAAGTAGTAACCTGGCTCCAAAGTCCAGGCTCTTTACTATGCTCACCTGTGCCTCCAGCAGCAAACTAGTAACTACAGAAAAAGAAAATCCAGGTGAGGAAGAGAGACTTAAGAGAGAGGTCAGGATTCAGGACACATCCGAGAGGGACTGGTAAGGTGGATGGGTACGGGCAATTTCTCTCATGAGCGTGTCAGTCCTTGGAGGTTGAGCTTTTAGTAGTTAGGAAATCATTCTCTCACTCACCCAAGGACAATTACTGTTAGAATTATGGATAGGAGGCTTACTGTGTTTACTTCCAATTTGGAAGCAAGAGTCAGAGAAGCAGGCAGTGAGGCTTACTGAACATTACACAACTCTGGAATTGAAGGATCTGTATTTCGTTCACTGTTGTTTTTATTTGCTGCATGGCCTTGGAAGTACAGGCATACCTTGTTTCACTGTGCTTCTCTTTATTGCACTTCACAGATGTTACACTTTTTACAAACTGAAGGTAAGACCCTCCACCAGCAAAAAGATAACTCGCTTTATTTTGACACTTTATTATGGTGGCCTAGAACACAACCCACAATATCTCCGAGATAATCCCATACTTTTGTTCTCAGGTTTAGGTTTCATTTACCATGAAAATAAACATAACCACACTTTAAGAAAATAATAAATACACTTTTACTTCATCGAGAAACAGAGGAAAATTATACGAAAGTACTGACCCCCAAATTACATGAAGAATTTTGCTACTGAAGATCAATTCAATGCAGTAGGTTCACTAAATATGCTGGGAGAATAAAAACAGACCAATATCCTCAGTAGAAATCAAAGGCTTATAACTAAGCCATAATAATAACTTTAAAAAAAGGCTACAAACCCAATCGTGCAGTCAGGGTGACCCCAAATTTGCGTGACAAGAGTAACCATGGGGGCATTTGCAACAAAACGATTGACAAACTCAACTCCACACCTAACTGACATCAGAGGACCTGGGAATTTAAACTTTTAACAAGTGCCCAAGAGTTCTTATCAGACCATCTTGGAAAAATTATTTCACTCCAATGAAGAGAAATTTTATCACGGAAGTCTGCTTCATTATCACATTACTCTTGGAAGTAAAGTCTGCAAAATGTAAATGCAATAGAAAAAAGTCTCCCCCGCCCCCCCGGAAACTTACTGAAAATAAACTATAATTATTTATAACACAGGGATACACCGATTTTTATCTCTCATGTTCCATCATCAACCCTAAAGCTTTGCTTATGATTGTCATGCAATCTGTTTCAGACCGATCAAACCTTTACCAGATCTCCCAACAAGGCAAAGATGGTAAAAGATGGAATTAACTATGATATACTCGTAAAATGCCACCCGACTGCAACCAGAAGACACTTCCTGTGAATTAAGAATCACAAACTCAAATGCCTACAAGGGTTGGTGGGTAACATGGAGGAGCAACACAGGGCAGATGGGGACAAGAGACAAATGAAGAACATCTGGCCTGGCTAATGGTGGCGGCCATTCAGCTCCAGCCTATTGTGATCCTGTCAGATTGTAGACCCAGTACTGGCAAATCTTTCCATGTTTTTCAAGTCAAAAATCTAGTACTAATGTGAAAGCTCCCCAGTTTTAAATCCTGGTAATTAATTTAGAAATTGCTTATGTGGCACATTCCCACACTCAAGACCAACACATTTCCAGTCATTGTCTTGTCATGACGCATTCATATGTTTTTAAATTTTCTTTTCCACTTGTCCTTTATTTCAAATATCTAATCTTCTTAGCTCCCCACCCCCACAGTGTTCCCAGAATTGGTTCCTGACTTTCAAGATGAAGACATTCAGTTTTAATCAGGAGAGAAATGGCAGCCTCAGTGGGAGAGTGGGAACGAGGACACCCAAATCCAGTGCTGCAGAGTTTTAAAGGGGACCAGGAAAGAGAGAAACATGGAGGCAGTACCCAGAGGGAAGGTAAATTGTAGCTGGCCACCCTGGAAAAGTGAGTCCACACCCACACTCTCAGACCCCTGGCCTGAGACGCTGCAGCTCAGCCTGGCTCTGCCTCTTCCAGTGGGACCTTCAGGAAGGGGCTGAAGCTCTCTAACCAGTTTCCTCCTTTGCAAAAGGGGAATAAAAACAGCTCTTAGCTCAAGAAGTTGTGAGGCTTAAAAGGCAAAGGTTTTTAAATGGTGTATGCAGAATTTCGTTTTTTCAAACCAAAGTGTTTCTTGGCAGAGGGTGAGAGGAGCCAATAAAAATGAACACATTTATCTTTAAGCTCAGGGTTATGAGAAAGCCTTTCATTCAGTTAACCAGTTATAACTGAGCTTGTCCTGGTGCCTTACCTGCAAAAAGGGATGAGCTAGCGAGACAGATCCTGTTTTGAGGGAGTTTACAGTATAGGGGATAGGAAATAAATAAGTGTTTAAATTAATCGCTGCTCTCTGAGAACAGAGAATGTCTTCGTTATTCTCTGTAAGCCCTACAGGAGACATTTAGATTCTGTGACACACAGCTGCTGCAGGCTTCCAACCCTGGCTCCACCCTTTCCTAGCAAGGAAACCACTCATAGGTGAACCAATCTCTTTGCACCTTGTTCCTCGCTGTCAAATGCGGGTCCTAATAACAGTACCAACCTCTTAAGGCTGTGTGAGTTCATTCATAAAAAGCATAGAACAGAAACAATTAAGTTCTTATAAATATTATTAATAGTCCTGATTTGGGTGAACTGAAACAAATTATTTTCTCCACTCAGTTATTCAAACATGGTACAAGACTTATTTAAAACCAAATTGCTTTTTGTGTCAAATAGACTACATACATACATATGTAACCTGTTCTCTTCTGAAATGCATAGGTCCCAGACACAAAATTCTGCATCTCATTTTGTGTCTCAGACACAAAATTATAGCTACCTATCTCTAGGTACGCCTTTCATTTAGTAATATTATCCATAAAAGTTCAGAGCTTTCAAGCAAAGGTGTCCAAAAAAAAAAAAAAAAAAAAGGACTTAAGTAGAATTACATATGACAGCAAACTAAAAATCAAGCTTTTGAGAAAGGTAATATTTACTGACCTTCTTACACACTTAGCCTAGAATTCTCAGAACACTCTAAAATCCAGGTTTTTGCCCTTAGCAGTTACGTTAAGGTAACTGAGTGGAAATGCAAAAGAGAAATAACAGGTTTAACTAGATAGAATAAAGGAATACAAGACAAAACTCTTATAAGAGGAATGACATTTAAAAAATAAATACGTGACTTGCAAATTTGCATGAGGGCAAACAGACATTTTACCTATTTAACATAAATTTTCTACCGCAATCCAAGGAAATGGCTGTTAGGATTTTACGGCCACTGATCAGTGGGGCTCAGAGAACTACTTGGTAAACCCAGGAAGATCCAAGTTGCAATTCTGTCACAAGATTGAGTAATCTTTAGAGATTCTTACCACTTTCTCTATGTTTGTTTCCTCATTTTATAACCAAATTAAGAAACTAGCATCACCCTGGCTGCAAACAACACTGGTTATGGGCTGTAACTACAGTGCTTAAAAATTACTTAGAAAAACCTGACCTCTCTGAAGAGAAGAGGGCCTAAAGAGAAAACAGACAGGGAAGTAAAAATTCGAATAATGACACAACAATTATAAAGAATTTACTATATGCCAGGCACTGGAAACTTTACACGTCCTACACCTCATTTCATCTTCCAAAGATACCTAAGCGGTAGGTTCTATTATTACTCGCATTTTTCACGTAATGAAACCGAAACCCAATGGGGTTAAGTGGCTTGCCCAGGTAACCCCACCAGGTGGCAGAACTCGGGCAATCTCACTCCAGGTGCCGAGCTCTTTATCGTTATACACAAGGCTACCTCCCAGCTTTACTACTAACTACCTATATGAACTTGGGCAAGTCATGCCTATCCCCTTGGGCCTCAGTTTCTCTAAATGAAAAGGAGACAACTGTCCTGGAGACTTAAGGTCGTTTCCGCGTCCTAAGTGCTAGAAGACCACACGTTACGGGGGGAGGGGAAGACACTGAGGTCTGGGACGCACCCGTGGCCCAAGACGCCGCCTCAGCTCCGCTCTAAGCAGGGCCTCCAGGGTTTCCACCCCAATCACGTTATTACCGCGTTCAGAATGAGGGGCTCGGCGTTACAAGGACGCCGTGCACCCAACAGGCATTCAATAAAGGTGCGCCCATCCGCCCCGCGCGACAACCCTGACCCGAGCCCCGCGGAGTTACCCGTCCATTACATCCAGGTGCAGATAATCGGCCCCAGAGTCCAGCATGCGGAGGCACTCGGCTCCTAAACTGGCCAGGTCGCTGTTGAGGATGGACGGGCCAACCTTGCAGCCGGACGCCATGGTGCTGGTTCCCAAAAGCAAGTTACCGCACGAGTCCCGGGGCAGGACGAAGTCGTCGCCCCGATTGGTCGGGATGTTTGGCCCGCCCCTTCACCCGCTGGAGTCTTTCGGAAGCAGCTGACCGGCGAGGAGGAAGTCCCGCCTTCCCCTAAGGGAGGGGCTAGTAGCCTGAAGGCTTTGGGCGTGGCCTCGCAGGAAGGTTCTTCCTCCTTTCTGTGACCTTCTTTTTTGGAACAGGCCCGTGGAGTCTTCCAGTTCTTTGTGGACTCAAGGAGTTTCTTAATCTTTTCCCAATGTACATCCCCTGTAGTTCCCTTTCCTCGGCGCTTGCCCTTGTTTCACTTTTTGATTCTCCATCATTTGTGCTGTTTTCTTTGCCTTCCCACTCCTGTTATCCTTAAAAAACGCAAACCAAAACCCTTTTGCTCCTTATTTCTCTCTCTTTGAAGTCTTAAGAGATGTAGGACTCAGAATTAGGGCGGAATCCAAATATTAACTGGGTGAGGTAAACCAAAATTGATTTTAGACTAATAGAAAATAAAAAGCATTTGAATAAAAGGAGGTGCAGCCCCAGTGACGAGAATCAGGTTACAACCTACATTGTTTTCTGCTAAGACCAAGCCTTTTATAGGGAAAATTTTCACCTAGCTCCCAATTAAGGTCCATTTTATGTAAATAAGTTATCCAAATTCATATACTTCTGTTTGGTCGGAACCCTATAGAACTGATTGGTCAGTATTATGCACCCTGATTAGTCATTACGCAGCAGTTTTTATTAGATGGGACAGGTTATACAAAATGAAACCAGCAACTCCCTTATAATGGTTGACTCAGCCTGGGTAAACCAGCAGAGCACAGGGTGGGAAGCCTGAGTTCAGTCCAAGGTTCTACCTGGTATCCAGAGTACTGAGAAGTCCCTGTCAGCAAATGGCTGCCAGGCCTTTATTATTTATAAAATTTGGGCCCTCGGTTGACCATGGGGAGTCCATCTCAGCAGGTAAATTCCTTCTTGGGGTTCACATGAAATTTTCTTCTTGAGGTCCACAGTGACCTGGCAAGTCACCCCTTCCTGCTTCATGTGTTTTCTCATCTATTAAGACAGTGCCCAGCATTTAGGATTGTGAGAATTAAGTAAGCATATCCAGAGGATGTGCCCAGCACATTATACCTGGTATTCAGAAATAAATGATGGTGCTTATTATTACTACTCTCTTTCTATGCTTCTGGCCCTCATCCCTCTTATCTTCTGTTATTCCCTCTCCGGAATGCTCACTGGCAAAGTTTCTCTGTTTATTTCCTGTTCAGACATAATCCAGAAAAGGATTAAGACTGCCTATTCCTCTTCTAAATGTGTCTAAGATCATTGGCTCAGGAGAAGACACAAAATAAAACCACCTGAAGAAAAAAAATGGATTTAGCAAGAACATACTTGAGAGGGTAAGGAGAGGGCACTGTGTGTAAAAGAACTGGTCGTAACTTGGACCTCACATTAGTTCTGGCCACATTCAGAGGACAACCAAGTTAACATTCCTCCTGGGAATCCACCAGTCATTCCAGCCGGTCATAACCTGGGCAGAGAAGTCAAGCTGGGGTATCTGCCTCCCAATATGCCCATTCTGCTTTATTTTGAAAGTTAAGGGTGAAAAGCATGAATACAATGGAGTTCAGTTGGGGTTGGAGGGAGGAACGCTTTCTTGGATGAGTTAACCTATTCCCTATGTTGAGAAATGTGGAATGAAACTTAATCAGGCATCTTAAATGTTTTTAGATTTATTTTATTATATGTGCATATTTAAACACAGAAGTCTTAATAGCTTTCATAAATATCTTTCATATACATTTCAGTATTTATTCATAATGCATTTTCTTCCATGCTCTTTGGTCATTCAGTATTCATAACAGACTTCATAGCCGTCTGAGGGAAACTGGCTGTGTAATCAATCATTTGTTTTTACCTATAAAATGGCTAGTAAAGGATTTTCATCCTGCAGTCACAGTGACTCTTGAAAAATATTATGGAGGTATGAGGCTCTGTAATGCTAAGTGATCCTAAAATAATATAATTAAATTTGTCTTAAGCTTGCCCAAATACATTCTGCCCTTCTTTTTCTTCTCCTGAGGGTAAAATCAAACTCTGTTTCTGAAATGCTGCAGTCGAGGCCCACTAAAGTAAATGAGGAAGTGGGACTTTCTACTCACTGCCAAGGAAAAGGAATTGGAAGTGTGGGGTCACAGGGTAACAGCATGACTTGACATGATAGTAGAAAATTCTGGAGACTATTAAAATATCCTGAATTACTTGAAGAAGGGTATTTGTGTTTTGCACTGTAATTCTACTTAGGACCTTTTCTTAACTATAGGTCCCGATACACACTCTATTCTCATCTCAGATACTGCTGGAGAATGGAGAGCAGACTGGAGAATGTTCTTCACTGACTAAGGGACAGCGATTAACGAAGGGAGGAGATGTCACCTGCCTGAGGTACTCTTGGAAGGCTGAAGTAGCAAATCAGCTAAATCTATCTAGTGCAAGAAGCTCTCACCAGATCCCCAAATACCACAGATTTTTTCCCCCAGCATTGATGCCCAATTATGTCTTTTGACACTGTAGTTCTAAGTGCCTTGTCCCAATGCACTCAACTGCTCTGTCTCCTTTTTGGAAAAATCAAATAACTTATCTAATAGAACTATACAAAACAGCAAACACTGAAAAATGAATGTAAAATGATTTGCTGTATCCAGAATTTGAACTGCTTTAATTGAATCTGAGTAGTATAAATCTATACCCACTATCATATATGATACATATTTATTCCAATTTCACTCAAAAGTTAATTTCAGAAGAAGTTGGCTGAGTCCAATTTTTTATACATGGGAAACAGGTATCTATTTTAATTTTCCTTTGAACAAGATAAATATCATTAAGCATCATAGCTTAGGAAATGATCTAGTATTACCAATACAGTATTTATCATATGTGATAATTTTTAGTCATATACTCAATAATATTTTGAACATTATAAAAAATGTTAATTATTTTGAACTTGTTTCTGATCCCCTATTGTTTTTTTTTTTTAATAGTTATTCCTTCAAACTCCAGGTAACAGTATTCCTGAGAATACATCTTGTGACAATCTTATGCACATACATGTAGGTACTTTATCAATTACACATAAACATTTAACACGTTACATTCAACACATTTAAGGGCACCTTAAATGGAACAGATGCATACATCTGCAAAATCTCAATAGTCCCAGTATGAAAACACTCCCACTCTAAAAGGCCCTGCTTCTCAGAGTGGAGGCTTTTTTGCAAAGTACTTAGCTTATTGGAAAAGTTTCCAGCAGACTTCCAGAACACTAAAGTGAAGGAGTCAGGCTAAAAGGCAGACAGGTCAGCATAATCATATTTAAAACAGCCCAATACTTTTTAAATATATATAAAGGTATTTAGGATTCTTGTCAGATACTTAAACATCTTCTTTGACCCCTTTTAAATATTTGATACAATTACATTAATACATAGAGAATTTGAATCAAGAGTCAAGACGCTGAACAAAGTACAGACATATATTGAGACTCACGTAGCCCAGACACTTGTAATTACCAAACATAAGGCCTCTAACACTAATTTAGCAGCATAATTTTTAACAGGCAAAATACATCAGCTTAGAAAGAATCATAAAACCACTTATATGTATATTTCTGCACTTGAGAATTAATTCAGCATTGTGTTGAAGTTCTGAAAATATTATAAAACATAAAAGAAGCTTCCATTTCCTAAAGCTTTAGATTTGAAATTTTTAGTTTTGTCCATTGTCTATAACTCCCAGATATCTTTTATTCTCTTAGTAACCAGGACAAACCATCAAATTATATTTGAAAGTATAAATCACAATATAAACAATGACTATTTAATAAGCAATTCTAACAGAAAAATAATTTTTCTTTGTGATTTGGGGCATTTAGTAGGTATCCTCTCTGTATATATATATTTTTTTCTTTTTTTTCCAAAGCCAACATAGTCAAAGTGTAAGCTCACAGAATGTGTTTTAAAATCATTGCAATGTAATCAAAATGTTTGATTTCAACTGGAGGACTAGAAAACACACACACACTCACACCCCCATACCAATTTAGGTATGTATATGAGTTTTTATATGCTTAGTAGTTATGTAATAATCTTCTAATTTAAACTGTTAAAATTCTGAAATTCAATTTTTAACTACATGATACCAAGCCCTACTATAACATCAATAACACACTAGCTATGGCCTTTCAAGCCTTCTAAGTTTAATACTTTTCTTGAAGTATCTGAACTTCAAGTTAAAGGAAAATTCACATGCTGACTGGGTTTAAGAAGAGACTACTGACTTTATATTTTTTTCCTCATAAATTTAGATGTCTAAAGGATGATAAGAATACTGTTAACATTGAGAAGTTATTTTAGTGAACCCATTCTAACAATAAAACCGTAATACCTGAAAATATGCCCTTGAGGGCAGGCACAGGATTCTGTAAAGAAAGCAATCACATTTTTCAATATTTCCTAATCTTGGCATTGATGTAGTCAGGCCTAGAACACCATCTGTTTCTAGCTATTATATTGACATTTTGTTTTATTTAGTATAGGCTGTTTAGTTTCTTGATTCAGAATTATGTCTGATAATTTCTAGAATATCTTCTCTCTAATGTGATTGATTATGAATGTAATAATCTTATAGCATCAGCATTTTGATTTTGCAATGTGGAATGAAAAATGATGTTTGAAAAATAAATATTGAAAAGTCTACAGCTCTAAAAATAGTATTTTTTCCTTCTTCTAAATGGCTGTATTGTAGATCAAAACAAAACGGCTGCAGGCTTACTTCTTACTTAGTTTCCTCAAACTAATATTTTCCTTATTATTTTTATGTAAATTGCTACTTACATAGCCACCTGATTTAATATTTTTGAAACTATAAAAATAAACATTTGCATGAGATGTATAATGTGAGTTACCCCCAAAATTGCATTCTTTTTTAAGAACATATTATTTGTTAATTTTCCTAGGTAAGCAGCTCTATAATAGTATACATTTTTAACTGCTCAAGGCTTCTTGAATCATAAACAATACACACATGGCTCCTGCCCCTTATTCCTCCTTGGTTTTTATGGTCTTCACACATTTAAATTATCTTAGCCATTGATTTCTTTTTTAAAAGATGTTTATGAAACAATATGCTCACTGGCAGCAAAATCTACTGAGATTTGTGTTACCCACTGGATATAAAGTGCTGTGTTTTCATTTTTGCCGAGTAAAAGTATTCAACTTTTAGCAAAGTGACCCCTCCCACCTCTTGTCTACACCTGCAACTCTTATAAGATAAAGAATTAAACATGAGACTCATCTAGGTCTACACCAGTCTCTCCCGGCTCAGTGGGAGTAAAAGTGAACTGGCTGGCCAGCAGGGGGTTCTCCATGCCATTTTCCTCGCTGATGTGAAGGACAGTATCTCCATGCTGGAGGAGGATGGACGTCTCAAGGCCGGTGAAGTCATCCGGGTCGGAGAGCCGAGCAGAGAGGGGGCTGTGTGCTGCAGCACCTTGGACTTCGGGGTCCTCCTTTTTTCCTTTTTCTTCAGCAGGGAGGGGTTCACTCTACGACCAGAAGGACCATAACGTCATGAAAAGGTAGGATGGGTGCTAGGCAAGAGTATAGAAAATGTTGTCTAGCTGTAATTGGATAAGGAATTACAAGGCTAGGAGTTCCCTGATGGTCTAGTGGCTTAAAGCTTCAGCGGTGGCGCTGTCAGCACTGCGGCCTGGATTCGATTCCCAGCCAGGGAGCTACCCACATACCAAAAGGAAAAAAAAGAAAAGAAAAAAAAAAAGGAATTACAAGGCTAGTCCCAGTTCCAGGCTTTGTTACATGTGAGGTCTTATACAGGCCCTTCCCACTTTCTAAGCCTCAGTTTTCTTTCTTTCTTTCTTTCTTTTTTTTAAATTCATTTTTATTGTTAGACTTATTGGGGTGACATCTGTTAGCAAGGATTACATAGGTTTCAGGCATACAATTCTACAGTGCATTGTCAACTTGATGTATAATAAGTTCACCACCTAATGTGACTTCTCTTTCCATCACCTTATATTTAGCCTCTCCACTCCTCTCCCACCCCCTCCCCTTTCTCCCCTTTCCCTAAGCCTCAGTTTTCTAACCTGTAGCATGAGCATAATTTTTGCCCTGCTGACCTGTAGACTGTGAGGATAAAATGCAATAATGGTGTTGCCATGTTTTCTAACTGTTAAAGGCTGTACATGTGTATAGTAATACTGTCTGTCAGCTTTCTTCAAATACCACATGAGAAGAAAGTGGGATCTGTGGAAATTCATTTATAAATATCAAAAGAAGAAAAAACACATCAAAACAATGGGGAAAGATGAAAACAAGAAGTTCTTCTCATCTTATATAATACAGAAGACTATTTAAAGGTTTCATCTAAATTGGAACTTTAATTGAACTCTTTAAACTATGTATTATCTACTGGTTTTCAATGGTTATTTTAGCTGTGAAATATTTTCTTTTAGGTTTTTCATAATGAAGAACACCAAGACTTCTCTTAATTTCTTCTTAAGTAAATGTATTCCTGGCCATGTACTTTATATAGATTTTTCTTTTTCATGATAGTAGGACCGTTGTCTGGCTAACAGTACAGACCCAGACTTAAATTATATGGAATAAATCTGCATATCCAAGTGGTTCCTAGATCTAAGTAGGCAGGGAGCAAGTCTCACCTGTTTCTCTAGCACCCTCACCTGCTTGGGAGACAGGCTATGAAGATCCGCAACAACAATAGCTGGGGACGACGTGAGGATTGGTTTGTCCATTCCTTCCCGTTTCCTAGAAGGGGCTGGGCCGCAGCCTTGGGGCTGAGCTGTGGCAGGAAGTGTGTCTGTTGGGGCACCTGTTGGCTCAGGTGGAGCCTCAATGAAGGTCACAGATCGTTTCTGATCCACTGTAGGTTAGAAGCAAAGCAGTAAATAGAGGGGAAATATGTTATCAGTCAGTGCTTAATAATTAACATTAGTCAGTGTCTCTTGGCCTTTCTTAGTAAAGACATTGCTGGTTTATTAACAAGTGAGAGCATATTTGACCATTATGTATTTCAATTTCACCTTCCTACCAAGAGTAGGGTTTGGGCGGAAAAATGATTTTTACATAAATGGACTACAAACAAGATTTGCATAGAGCATTTGGTGAACTTGGTCATCACTCTGACAACTGCCAACAGCACTTAATAGTCCCTATTATCCATTATGTGTTTGTCTTCAGTAGTAAGACATAAAAACCCAGTTCCTGGCTTGGGTAAAGAAAACAGAACCTTCTATAGTCAAATCTCACAGCTTTCTTGTTTACCTTGGACTCTTTGTGTTCCCTAGGTTCATGGGGGGTAAAGTTGGAGGTTGGGAAAGGCGAGAAGAAAAAAAGGCACTAAAGTTTTCTGGGAAATGTCTTCCCTTGTCCTAGTGCCTTCCCAAAGGGGTGCTGATCCGCATGAGCTTGGTTAGTACAGGATTTTCCAGCTGAGCTGGGTGGCACTGAGTCAATGGTACAATCGGAAGGGACACGGAAGGCCTCACCAGATGGCTTTGTTTTCGGTTGAATGCTCCTCCGAGTGGTGGACAGCCGAGCCCCATGGCGGTTTTTGGATTCAGTCTGAGTCTTCTGACGTGAGAGTAGAGGACGTCTTAGCTAAAGGGAATAGGCAGAAGAAAGCTGGGAAGCAGGCGCCAACTGCCTGGGAGGGAACACTCAGGAGTCTGACGGTGGTTTCCGCCTTTCTTCATGGGTTTCCGTGCACTCCTTTGGTTGCTCCTTACATTTATATCTGCTAAAATAAACTTCTTTTTGCATATTTAACTGTAAGTATTTGATTCAGATATTCTCTTTAACCAAGTGTGTCTCTTAATTATTACTCCTTATGTCCTAAGAACATTCATGAATATAATTTTAAATAGTATGAGAATTTCAGTGAATTCGAGGAGACAAAACTATAATTATTGCTTATAGATCAGCCTTTGTTCATCTAGAAGTTGCAGTTGAACATGTGCTAACTCTCAAGGGGAGGCTAATGAAAAAAACGCCAGATGCTGAAAGTATCTGGTATCCAAATCAATGCTGGGACGCTCCCATCAAAGCAACGGGGCAAAGCTCATTTAAATTTGTGTTGGAAGAGTAATGTAAAGGAATTCCATCAAAGGAAATCTTTAAATATGATTTTTACTTTGGTATCAATTTTAATTTGAATCATTAATCTTGAAATGAGGAAGAAAGAACAGCTATCTACGTTCTATACAGAAATGAACTTTTTAACAAATCCTCCTTGGTGAGTAAGTTTGGCTGGGAAAGAAGGTTTCTGACTAGGAGCAAGTAATCAGCTTTGCTAATATAAGCTAAATAAAATAGAAGCTAAAAACCGATGGCTCAAGCACTTACCACGTTTTAAAGTTGCTCTGTACTGCTTATTTTGGGTGGGGAGAAGGCAAAATATAATGATAATATGCACAGGCATTTAACAACTGAACAGAGCTTCCATTTTATAGGATGACGCTCGCGCCCTTTCGGGGTCTGCTTACCTGCCTCAGGCCCCGCTTCCTCCCCAGCGGCTGCTGCAGGAGGAGGTTCTGTTGTCCAGGTTCACTCTGCACACTTGCCACCCTGTTAAGCAGCAACAGTGTTAGTGTATCTGGAGACAATACAGAAGACCATCCTCTGGTGGGTGTTAGTCCAAATCACTCATATGAAACAGTCACTTCAAAGATACCATTATCTTTGAAGGAAGGTTGGGAAAGAATCCCTGAGATGGGAGTTTTCAAAGGTTGGAGAGGGAAGATGAGGGCTTGTAGGCCCAAGCGGCCAAAATTGAGATTCTGGTTTCCATCACTGATGCCATGGCTATTATTCAGCAAAACTGCTTCAATCACACCCCTGGTTTGGAAGCCACTGAATGGTTTAAGATGTCATATTCTAATCTCAATTTTTTTTCCAAGGAGAGGGGGAAAGGTGGTGACAAACAAACACAAACAACTCTATCACATGGATGGGAACACCTTTTTTACAATTTCAATTTAAATGAAGATAAGATGGACGAATATCAAACACATCAGACACAGAATCCATTTGGGTGAAGGGGCACATTTGACACATGTTTGCAGCCTGAAGTCTCTGTGACTACTGAGTAAATGAATAGTCACATGGGCAGACAAATGTTTTTTAAAAACGATTTTAGATTTAAGAGGCTGGCAAAGCAATTAAGCTGTCAGTGTAACTCAGAAGATCAATTAATATCAAGTAGCTGCACTCAAACATGCTGTGCAATTTATAAAAGCAACAACCTGCTCCCCCCAAATTTACTGTGTATGTGTGTATTTTATATGCAAAAATGACTTCTGGAAGTGGTCACTATTTTAGTGTTGGGTAAAGCTGAAAATACTGTCATGGGGCCATGATCCTTTTACATTCTGCATGCATGTGTAATAGGTGTTTAATAATGGGAGAAGGGGGTGAATAAAAGGAAGGTATTGTGCCCCAGAGAACATTGTAATCCTGTGGATGATGCCAATGTGATTATTTGCTGAATGGGTAATTAATTTCTGCTTTGCCTTTGCAGAAGGAGAGTCATCTACAAATAGTTTTTAGAGTAAAATATTCCACAGGGGAATCCAGACTCAGCAACTGTCCGGGAATAAGCCAGGAAGACTAAACTCATTCATTTCCATTTTTTTAAAAAATGAGATATCTAAATACCTAGCTGCAGTTGTAGGGAGAGAAACTGGTGGCAAGATGGTCAATCAGATAGTTCCCCTGTTGTGTTAACAACTGGTTAGTCATCACATGGTTGACGCAGACACATCTGTCAGTTTTAAAAAGTCTTGTATTTCCGCTAGAGGAAAATCAATGATTCCCAAATGGAGTTTATCAAAGTTTTTATGAAATAAGGATATAATTGTATCATAATTATACCATTTGGAAAACACAATACAAAATTCCATAAGGAATCCCCAAAACAGATGTTTTTTAAAACTTTCTTCTTCTCCTAAATATCAGGTTTAAAATGTCAATGTACATAACTTTTAAGTATATATGATCTTGTACCATATATGACCTTTCTGTCATAAATAAAATTAACCCCAAAGGAACAATGCAATATGTAAATTCTGATAAGCCATCCAGACTATGTTGCTGGCATGTTTGAAGTGACATCTCCTTATTAATTATACATTTTAACATGTGTCTTAAATTGGAAAGATAATTCAATTACCATATGCATAAAAGTAGAAACAAGGTTCTCCCAAATACCAAGCAAAGCTTTTATTGGAATGGATTCTTTATTGACATCTAAATGTTACCTCAGTTCCCTTGGCCGTAAAGGGAGGTTAATACTTACCATCACCTCCCTTAAAGTAGAGAAAAGAAGTTAGTTGATGTAAAATGGATTGACCATGAAAAGAAATGTATATAGCATGCTTCCTTGTTTTACATTTGATATTTGTAATGAGTTTATTGCTTTTAGAACACTAAAGTGAGTGGGTAATAAAATGTTTTGAAAGCAACTGGGCAGAGAAAATGAAATCGAGGCAGTCCACTTTTCTCTTTTTATTCAGTAATCTGTGATTGTGAGGAAAAAATAGTGCAATAAAAGAAAAAAAAATACTCAGGGAGTGTTAAATGTCCAAACATAATGGAAGTTTCATGATGATTATTCCAAGGGAGGATCATAAGCATCAAAATTTTCTCTATGGATAGAGAGTCTTATTTCTAAGAACTAGATCAAGTTTATAGCTTCAGTAATAGTAATTAGCTGTTCTATGTAAATGATATAGCATTTCATCAGTGGAATGCACATATCAAAGATGAGATTATAGAGCATGTCCTTGGAGATATATCCCAGCTAAATTCTCCCTAAAAATATAATGCTAAGATGTTTATATTTGGCACATCAAAGTCTGGCTTAACTGTATGCATTAGGACGCATTAATAATGAATAGCCAGAGAAGTTAATAATGGAAGTCGTTTATGCGGGACACATTTCTTTTTCTCAGGTCTATAGCAAATTTGAGTTGCATATAAAAAGTAGTTTCAATTTAACTTCTCTCCACATAATATTTCGGTGATCTATAGGATTTGCAATGTGTGACTATAGGTGTGCAATACTAAAACCAACCAGGAGACACAGTGTTAGCCCTAAAACATCTCTCCATAGAAAACTAGTTTCTTGAGATTTTAAATTTTGGGAATGAGAAATGACTAATTTCCACCATTTTGCTAAATAAAAGGGTGAAACAATAAGGATAAAAGCAAATAAACTGACACTAAAATCATGCTTTTGAGTACCATGGCAAACCATAACATGGGATTGCAGAGAAGTGAGTGCATTTGGAGCTTGGCAAAACTGGTGTGACTCAACTGTCTACAAAAACCAAAAACATTTCATTCGAAATGGAAGGAAGTCATTTATAAGCTTGGAATATTTAGATAATATTAGAAAGACAATTTTGGCACTAATTACCCCTTTTCCCATTTCAGCATGATGGCATGGGTGGCAGTGTATGTATCTTCTAATGGAATATATACCTCGTGGTATTTTTTAAAATAAATGATAGGCAAACAAGGGTCCACTCAAGGAATACAATTAAAATTCGTATCACTCATCTCAAATTACCAAAAAGTGTATAGTTTCAAATATATTCCATAAATAAAAAAATTAAGTAGAAGCAATGGATGAGACTAGCACACAGAAAATAAGTTGGTACTTTATTGACTTTATCTGTACTTTTAAGTTCAATTTTAATGTGGTTAGAGAAATCTAGCAGCAGAACCCAAGACACACAGCACAGCCATTTACCCTGAATGCTTTTCCTGTGATGGGAATGCATAGAGTCAGCACCAAAGAAGCCACAAAACACTTGTAGAGAACAGGGCATTCAATAGTCGACAAAATCCTGCTTTTCCCTCTCCCAGTAAACAATCATTGTCTAAAATTTACTTAGCCTCCACAACATCCAAGAAAATGGGTTTTAAATGCCATGGAGTTTAGAGATTAGAGGCTGGAATCAGATTAAAAAGGGGGAATAATCTGGATTTTAGATATTACCTAACAACTGATCTAGCAATGACAAAGTACACATGTGTATCACAACACACATTTGCTCAGTCACTAGTTCTCAGCTACATAAAAAGATTGTTTTAATGTTTTTCTTTGTACTTTGAGAGTACTTGCCAAGTTTTTAAACTTTGAAAATCTGGTGCTCACTTGGGTAGCACATGTACTACACTTTGAAAATGTGAATGATGATCATGAGATTTGTTCTCCTAAACAGGTTATTTTTATTTCATCTCATGCAGACCATACATCTTATTGAAACTTGAGCCATATTCTTTTTTCCTTTGTTATTAAAATTATTCATATGGAATCAAATAGCATTGTGTTCTTTTTTTTTTTCTTAAATTAGAGTTGCTTGTCAATTCTTGCCTTTCAACATGTTCTAATATGTCCAAACAAAATCTAATTCTCAAATATAAGCATCTAGTTTTGGGTGGTTGAACAAACTTCTGTATGTCTATATTCTCCTGGGGAAAAAAAAATGGTTCATGGTGTGTGTATTTGGGGAGAGCACAGGGAGGGACAATACTCTTAACAGAAGAAAATTCTTCCACAGAATTTTATTTTGATTAATTTATTTATTTAAAAAAAATATTTTTTTCCATAACATAGTGCTACTAACAGGTTGATATTTCTTGTCATGAATCTTTAAAAGAAATCAACACTGATTTTAAAAATCCTAGAAGAAATTTTCAAAAGGTCCGCAAAATTATTTTTTTCCATCTATTCACTATTATTTTCCTAGACTCTTCCTCATTTATCCCTCAGACCAACTTGCCCATTTTGCCTAAATTAAGTGCTCTTTCAAAAACACATACCCAAAAAGTTGACCAAAATATGGAGGTTGGGGGAGTTGCTAGATTTATTACTTAGGCTTGCTTCCCGACATTCTTTAAGCTCAGGCACCAGATTTTCCTTAGAACTACTTTGGATGTATTTTAGGTCCTAAGTGCTTAGGTGTATGCCAAATATGATTTACACTGTTAATACCTTACTGCTTCTTTAAGATTTTAAGGGTCTCCAGCATAAAGAAGTTTCATGCCCAAAACAGAAAGCCCGGAAACCAACTCTAACAAGTATAAATCCTATGTTATAAACCTACCTCTTAGTAAATGGCAAAAGTTCCTCTCCTCCAAAGAGAACTTGATGACATGATACGGTTCAAGAGATACAATTTGCAGCGTGTGACAAAGATAATGAGCTACTGGCTGGCTGATGGAATGCCTCTGCTTTAATAGAATTATTTAGAATCCAAACTGAATGCCTCATGTTCCAGTTTCTTAAAGACCACAACCGAATGCGGGTGACTGGGAGACACCCAGAAATAAAACGTAAATAACAGTGGCAGGAACAACAGATCAATGACAGTTGTCCTAAAATGATCATCAAAGTCCCAACATGACTGACTAATTCAGTTGTAAATAACATCTATAGCTTTGGCTCTGAACCAGTCTCACATAGTAGAACTTTGGGTTTATTCCCATTGACAGTGCACCCAGAGCAGATTGGATTGGTTCAGAGAACTTTAAATCAATCGTTTGAACCCTGAGCCTGCCAGAGATGCCAAATCCTTTGGGAAGTTTATAAAAATCCCCTCAAACTCCTGCCTTCTCTCACCAATCCCGAACCACTATTTACTTAGCAAGAATAGAATTTAGCCTAATTGCAAAAGCCCTGGGACAAAGTCAGCCAAATGCAAGACTGATTTAACACTTCCTCTTCTCAGGAGGCCACTGAATTATCTTCTGATCAAAGTTCTCCTGTCTCACATGTAATATTAAGCATTTAACAAATGCATTCTTTGAAAGCAGTGGTCACAGTGCCAGACTTGGTTTCAATCTCTTCAAATGCTGTGAACACTGAAGGGAAACCATCTTGAGGGTTGCTTTGTTTTCTCGCATCCCCAAAGCTCTTGAAAATCCAATTAAGTCTGCACTCCCTGGTACTCCCACATACACCACCAGTAAGAGACTGATCGGTCAAGGCACGGGCTCGCAAACACAAATGAATGTCATGAATTATGGGTCCAGTAAAAAAAAAAAAAGAAACAAGAAAAAAGATACACCTAGTCATGGATGAAATTTCCCATTTTCAATTGCAGAAGAAAATGTGAAATCTGAACAAGATGCAAAGAAAATAAAGTACAACCTGTCGTGGGACCAGCCTCTCAACATTTCCTCATCTTTGTGGTAAAGCAATAAACATGGGCATATTGTACTCACTACACTCACACAATGCAAACCTGAAAGGGAGTGGCTCCTCCCGAGATGGAACAAAGGCCTCGTAGAATGAACAAGAAGCATTACCCCTAATGAGGATTAGTTGAGAGGTGTGAATTGACAGCACAAGATTAGGAATGTTTGACGTGGTTTATCTGAGTGTTAAAGGTGCAGTCCCCCTTTTGGAAGCTTTAAACGAGGAGCCAGGACATTATATTGCTTGCACCATAAGACTTCTCTTACTTACCAAGAAATGTTTGTGTCTGCTATTTCATGGCAAGTTTTGGAGTCATCTTTGTGCTGGGATAGACATTCTTTATGGGAAGTGTGGTTAGAACAAGCTTTCATAATCGCCTGCCACACAGCATGCATTAAAGAGAGGGGATTGTATAAATTGTATTGACATTGCTACTCTTATTACAGTGTCATTGTTTTCTTACCATTCTTGGCATCCGCTCAAAGACCCGTCTCAAATTAATAAGGGAATTCCTGATGATGGCGAGTTCACAGGCTTCTGAACAACATTTCTTCAGTAGTATCAGTGTGGGAGGGAATGATTAAATGGGGTAAATTTAATATGTGGCATATCAAACATTTTAGATGTCCCTGGGAAAAGCCCCACGGATTTTTTTTCTCTTTTTCAGTAAGCTTTTTAGGCCATTTGTGATTGAGCTCTGAAGCTGAAAATGAAGGAGGCTACACCTTTGACTTCCAGGCTTGTGTGTTCACGAGCAACAAGGGCAAAGAATGGAAATAGATATTGAGACGGGGCGAGAGGAGACAGAGAGACAGAGGAGACAGGGAACAGCTAGTTTCCCAGCACAGACACCAATAGACAGGTAGCATTGACACTGTACCTAGAGAGGCTGCCCTCGGCGGCCAGGCCCTGGGAGTCATCGAGGACATTAGGTTCACTGCAGGAGGGGTAGGGAGATGAAGCATTTAGGGAAAGAAAATGCAAACAAATAAAAGAAAAAGAAAAAAGGCATGCAACTTTCTGCTTCCAAGAACCAAAAATAAATAAATAAATTTAACAGAACAAGGAGGGAAAAGGAGACAGTCAACCATTTCACCTTGTGCTGGGTTTGTCAAGACATAGGACTCAAGGCAATGGGGAGGAGGGACTTTGGATGAACACTATTCTCAGAGGGATCTATTTATTGGTCAAGAGGTTGGGACATAAAAGGAGCTCCAAATGGACACATGAGCTCTGAAACACATTGCAGAATGGATCTGTACAAGATGAAACAACTATCATTCCTTTGGTAACATTTGGCTGGGTGGTTATTACTTTTAACCTGTCTTATGTACATGATGTTCCATCAACCAGGATACTACTTCTTTCTTGTGTGTTGTGACATTATCACCCAGAAACCACTTACCATGGACTGCCACAACCAAACTCTTGGAACTGGGGCCATTTAGAAATAGCAAAGAAAGAACCCAACTTGCGCTGCTAACTTGGCAATGAAAATGCAAGTAAACAAATGGAAAGAAGGTAAGCCTGAAAAATCCACATGGAACTCGAATTTACCTCCTTAACTCCTTCCTCTAGTGACTGAATTGTTAATGCCCAAAGAAGAAACCTGTCAGGCTGGTGAGAGAATGATTAAATAACTTATTGATTTATTTGGATGCAGCTGATTTGGGGATTTGTGAACAGAAAGTGGGTCACATTTTATCTCTCTCTCCTTCAGTGCTTAGCACTGAGCTAAGCACCCATGAGGTACTCAATCAATACTTATTAAATTGGATAGAATGAAACCATTTAGGAAACTGAGCACCTGCCCCTAAAGAATAATTTAACTAATTGTACACCGTAAAAACAGCCTCTGTCCCCTGAAAGAGGCTTCTTTTCCCTAATGCACATAGACATTATTAACTTCACTAGCCTTCCAAAGTATGGCTCAAGTCCAAAGGTTTAATTATATTATTTTTCTGGATATTTAGAATATCTATAATAGAACACTTTCTCCCTGAAAACCAGTAAACCCTTTAATGCATACGTACAAAGAGAATTGGTGGCCTGGTTATTTTTGGTGAATAACAATAACAAAAAAACCCTCTATTTAAATTCCTACAATTCCCTAATTTACATAAAACTTTTAAAATGAATTACTAAGTAGTTTTATTTTATTCTTGATGGAAACTTGCACATCACTAGCAATTTAAAATAGTTACCAATATTAACTGCTATTTGACTTTATATCTTTTGGGGGACATTTTATAGTTTGGCTCTTATTTTGTTCACACATTTTATTTATGACTTCCTTTTCAAAGGTAAATTACAAAATGGTAGGTAAAAATGTCTCTTATAACGATGCTTCTATATTATCAGTTTTTGTAATAATTAAATAGTACATAAAATATTGCTTTCTTTGTAAGTATACAATTTGCTTATTAATCCTCTTTTATCATTTCCCCCATTTTTTGATATTCTCTAAAGTTAGGCTTTATTTTACAAATTTCATCTGTATAGTTTATGAACTATTTGCTAAAGGATTTGATTACAGAATAATTATTTCTGCATATAAACTGATTTGATCTGAACATTAGAATGTGCCCTGATTTTCATTATTTTTCATGTATGAATTATACCACATTGAATCCATGGGTATTAAAAATAAACAGCAAACTAGAAGAAAATAGATAAGGCCAATTCTTTTAAATAATTCAGTTCCTCAAGTAGAAATGCCATTGGCTCTGAAAAAGTTAATATTTTGACCTTTATGTCAGATCATTGTCTCCATATAAATGACACTTTTTAATGTGTATTCGTAGGGATCAGAGAACATCAAAGAAAATATTTTAAAGGGTATATTTATGGCATCATAGAACTACAGATAGAGAAGTTACCTTACCAATGGTTCTAACCTCCTCATTTCACAGAGAACACTATGGGCTTTTCATAAATGACCTACCCAAGGTCATACACAGTAGCATAGGTTCTTTTCTGCTTGGTGAAATCACTACCTCCAACTAAGTACTGAGGACATACCAGGAGTCTAACCTTTACCGACATATCAAGCTAGTCCTACACACTGCCAGGTACTCATTATTAGCTTAGCTAATGACGCATCTGAACTATAAGAATGTCATTTGAAAGTAGACATGTATCTATTTATGGAAAATTTTTAGGGAGAAACAATGCTTGGATTGGAAATTGAAAGCCCTTCTACTAGCCTGGCTTAGGAAACTCTTCCAATTGTTGCCTGCACAACCCTAGTTGGAAAGTTCTTTGTTGAATGGTTTACTTAAACACGGTGATTTGCTTCTCTTTCAGCCATTTTGGAATAATGAGAGAATTTTCAAATTTTGACCTTTGCCCCAAACGAAGAGTATAAGATATCCATGGCTTTTTACCTTTGGCTGGGTATCATGCCCACCTCAGCCTGAGGTGCAGACATGCTCGAGACGTGGCTGGAGAACCTCCTCCTTCCAATGGCACTCAGGAGGTAAGCTTCTTGTTCACTTACCACACTGGGCATGCTTACAGAGTCATCTGAAAGGTGCAAAGGAGTGCAGAGTTATAAAATGATGACCTTGATCAGAAAACCCAAACCAAATTTGTACTTGGGTTCCCTCCCTGGCTCGAATACACACTTAGGACCGTCTCTAAAGCTTAATTACCATTTGTCCCTCTGTACAGATGAAAAACTAAGACCTTCAGGATTTTAAGAAACATCATCCCTATTTAACACCTTAGCTTCTAAAGTTATTGAACATTGTCACCCTGAGAAGTGCAAGTTCAAGTGACTATTTATGTCGTTTGGGTAAGGAAAACAGCTACATAAAAACTTCACATACGTGTCTCCATCTTGATAAAAGGAGACCTTTGGTGTCTTAGTTTTTAACCTGTATAAAGGAATAATAATTCCTCATGTCCACACATCTCCCACCCTCAAACAGCCTTCATGGAATACATGTAAACTTCTTATCTATTTTTACAAGATTCTTTGTGAAAGTCAAGGGCGTCTACAAATTAAAGATTTCTTGGATAGTCAAATACATTTAATGGTTTTTAGACTGCTGAGGGAAAGACTAGTTTGAGATATTTTTGTGAAGACTATTTAAAAACCTGTAAAATTCAGAAATAAATGCTTATTTTAACCTAAATTTTAAGTTTTAATCATGTAGTTTTGTTTTCTCCAAAGATGCAGTAATCAGTGTATTCAAATCCACATGAAAGGTGACTTCAGCACAGTAGTTGTGACACGGTAACCTCATTCGAAATGAACTAATATAAATGTAGCTGAACAGTAAACATATTTTGATTAACATGGTCTTGGTGAGCTTTTGCTACCATTTAAGGTTATTTGACATCATGTATTTAAAATACCCCAAGTGGTCATATTGGTAATGCAACTTATTTCAAACCAGAATGGTGAATACAAAAAGTTCTAGAAATTTTAGTTCCCTATATAATGACTGGCTTGAGGTTGATTCTTGTTATAGAACAGTATATCCTTTTTGGGTGTGTGCACAGAGAGGCAAAAAGCAAATGTACCTTAAAAATCATGAGAAATGAGGTAGGGTAGATTAAGTTATTTCTATAGAGACCTTAACAAAAATTGCATAGTTGTCAGTTTATGACTGTTGGCATTTGGTCAAAGATATCTCTGTTTATAACTTCTCTACATTTTCCTCTGGCTCCTTTCTACTATCTAGGTCATCTACTTGTTCATAAGGTCACTTGCAAAAAATTACTAGCTCTGCTAAAGATAGGTTGTATCATTTCCCACCACTAAGAAAGAAAAAAAAAAAGAAAGAAAGAAAACTGGAGATTACTTCATGTATTAAAGAAAAATAGATACTACTTTAAGTTCTGAACTATTATTAGGACTTAATGGATATTCAAACTGCTGATCCTTGTCTCTCTCATTTTGATTTCTTAGTCAAAATACGTCAGACAGAGAAAGACAAATATAATGATTTTGCTTAAATGTAGAATCTAAAAAACAAAATAAACAAGCAAACAAATCAGAAACAAACTCACAGATACAGAGAACATTTTGATGGTTACCAGATGGGATGGGTGAAAGAGGGGAAGATGTACAAATGGACAGTTATAAAATCAGTCATGGAAATGAAGAGGGGAAATATATATAGTCAATAATATTATAATAACTATGTATCGTGTCAGATGGATGATCACTTCGTAAGGTATATAAATGTCTAATTACTATTTTGTACACCTGAAAGTAACATAATACTGTATGTCAACTATAATTGAAAAAAATAAAAAAATATATTTTTCAAGATTTTCTGAATTATAATTTTAGAAACAAGTATGTCTGTCAGTTGGGTACAGGACAATATCCTTATTCACTTAGTTATCTGATTAACCCTGAAACTAAATCTGGAAACATTATTGATAAGTGTTTTGACAGAGCACTTATTTCTTTCCCTCTCCTACACATACAACTGTGGTGGGATATTAAAATACTTTCATTCATCTGAGTTAATTAAAATTCTAACCTCAACTCCCATTTTCTCCATTTAATTTAATTCAGAATGGGGCTTTTGTTGTTGTGTGCTATGGAGGGGCTCTGAGTGAAGATCTAGATTTTGTGTTCATTCTTAAGGCATCGACAGCACATTTTTATAAATGTTATATTGAGTGTCTTTAAAACACTTCAAAAATAACCAATGCGACTTTTAAAAAAATAAATAATAGTTGTGCTTACTGCAAACTCTCACCTTTTATTTTTAAAAACCCACTCCTGTGAAACTCCCTCATTTCATGACATCAAATCTTAAGCACATGCATTGGTAGCTCTGGTGTTGGCTCAGTCACTTGGGACACTCTTAACTCAGAGTTGGGTTGCATTCTCTCAAGACAGCCTGCTGCTTCGTGTTTTGGGGGGTCCAGCCAACCGGTCTTTTCTGAGTTCTGAGCATAAGAACTGCTCACTTTTCCCTGGCCAATGGGATCATGTTAAGTGCTAATCACCTCTCTAAGCAAGATAGCTAGGAGAAAGGGAAATAAACACTCTTTTTAGTTACGTAAGCATAATTTAAATGAGAATTAGTGGGAAAGGTGGAATATATAAGCTCAAAAAAATGTAGGGTCTTTAAAGAATTGTTGCATGAATTTGTCCCAAATGACCAAGGATATGAAGGACGTTACAGAAGAGCAAGCTGCAAGAATCGTGGAATCAGTCACAATTCTATTCTAAGTCTTTTTTTTTTTTTATAAAAATAAACAGAGGATCAGAACTGGAAAAAGCTAAAAGGGCAGAAATTCTTCCCAAGCATCATTCACGTGGCCAAGCTGTGTCCCATGTGCCCTGTGCCCTCACCCTGCCACCTGCTGAATTTTTATGGGGTGACCTACTTTCCTCATCCTCCTCATCAGTCCGACTCAGGGTGTCCTGCGAAGCCTGCTGGGAGGGCTCACTGTCCTGCTCCCAGACAGTGCCGGTGCCCGTGTTGGAGCGGGACATGGTGGCCAGGCTCAGGCGGTAAGCAGAAGTAGAAGTGCCCGCGGTGCTGATGGACGTCTTCCCTTGGTAGGCTGGGGTGGGGTGGGGGTTTGAGAGACCCAAGGAAAACCATGTGAGGATCTTGAAAGGTAACAAGTGTTTGCTTCAAACTCCTTCTTGACCACTTGTATTTTTTAAGAAAGGTCAGTTAGGGGGTATGGTCCTAAATGATCTATAGGACAAAGTAGCAAATGGAAGTGAGAGTGTTTGATAAAAAAGAACTGGCCGCTGATATAAACTGAATACATGGTTTCCTCGTGGGAGCATGGTACCTCTAGCAATGTACAATGTTTTGACCTTGCTTCCTCTCGGTTTTTCAATTTCATTTTCTAAGGCTGGTAGAATGCAAATCAGTTTTGACATGAATTGCAGCTTCCAATTGGGCAGATTTTGCTGAGAAACAGATGTTGTCTGCCACAAGCACATAGAAGTAATGTCAGTACGTTGTCTGATAGGAACCTCGCAATCCAAAGCAGAATACATAATCAAAACTGTGCTCTCATTCTCCTTTTCTGGAAATCACAATTTATAAAATGCCCCCGAGGTTGTATGTCACATTATTTTATGACAAAGCAGAATATTTAAATGGCTCTGTGGAAATTTCACCAAGATTGTACTTGTCAAAATTTTTGTCTTTAAAACATTGCAAATAACAAGAGCCACACATATTAATATAATATTGTACTTAGGGGTAATGACTGCCCTCTAATGGTATATGGTAATTTATTTTCCTTCCTCAGTAATCTGTTAATTTTATTGTAAAAATATATACATTCCCAAAGAAAATCTTTTCAATAATGTAAAGGAAGTACCTTCCCGTCTGCCAGTTCTGATTCAACCCTCTCTCCCTCAAGTCTGTGAAAAGTTAAAGGCCTTATAATCAATCACACAGACCTGGTTTTAAGTCCCCTCACTATTGTCACTGTCATGTGTATAAGATATTTAACCTCTATTGAGCCTGTTTCCTCATTCTGTAAGTGGACTTTCAGTTATGCACCTTGCAGGTATTTGTGAGGATTAAATAAAGTAACACATATAAAATCATCTACCGTATAATAGGTGCTCAGTGAATGCGAGTCCCCCTTCTTTTCAAAAAACAAAACAAAACAAAACAAAAAACACAAAGGCAGGAATTTAAAATACGTTGTTTCCCAGTTAAATATTCAAGAAAGAGCTTAACTACTGAAATGAAGATTGTAAAAATATGTTTAGAAAAAGTAAAATTAAACTCCGATATTACCCCCTTGATGCGTTTTGTTTTGACAAGGATCACATGATCCAATCTACCTGTGTCCTGAAAGGGCCAGCCCATACATGGTTCCAGGCAGAGGGGTGGCCTGGACAGAGGCATTCCCTGCAGGCCGTAAGTGCCATCAGTCCAATTCGAAAGGCCCCTTGCACACTCACCCGATCCACTGTGAACCGCCTCCTTCAGAATTTTCAGCTCACTGTTGAACTCAGCAATGAGGGAGCTCTTACACAGAGGGTGCGGGATGAAGCGCCGCTCCAGCTGGTCAGCGATGTGCTGCCGGGCAGACAGCTCTTCGTGGTTCTCTGCTGGCTGGGCCAGAAGCTGGAAGGAAGGCAGAGATTCTCAGGTCCCAATTTTCCCATCTGCAATAGGGACTAATGAGTGCACCTCGCTCGTAGGTGACGATGAGCATGAAATACGGGGACGCACTCGAAATCACTGCCCCAGGAAATCGGGTGAGAAAAATAAAAGGGGGGATGGAACCTGAGGGCCTCAGGGAGACCACGCTTTAACGACCTTGTCTTTTTCATGTTTATTTAAAATCAGATCTCAGTCATGCCACTGAAGAAAGAACATTCTCCAGATCCTTCCACTAGATCAGTCCTTTTTTCTTTTTTTTCTTTTTTTTTCTTTTTTGGTGGGGTGGGGGAGAATGAGTGGCCAGAAGGCCAAGTGCTATAGACTGGGAAGGTATCTCTAACATGACAGTTTATCCTCTGGAATACATTTTGAGCTGTTTCCTGATCAAACACGGTACTAACAGACTCTACTAACTAGCTATAGTATTTGCCATGAGCATCCCTGCAGTAATCCCGCCTCAATCTGCACAGCAGGACCTCGGTGGGACTTGTCATTTCTAGAAGAGGCATACAGCATACCTTGCACTGGATGAAAGGGCGCAAGAGCACAAAGATGGGTATTCGGGTTCGCACGATGAAGTCCAGGAAGTCCCAGAGGGCCAGGCCTCCCACCTTCCGCAGGGCCATCTCCTTCACCTGGAGGCTCAGCCAGTACCACTGGCTTCCGAGCTGCCTCTCAAAGCAGACGAGAATCACCTTCAGCGCTTCACAGCAGGAAGAGAGGAGAGTGAGCTGGCAGCCTGGTGCCCGGGAGCATCCCCGCCCACACCCAGCTGCCCACAGCCACGGCCCTCTAGGCCGCAGCACATCTGCTAAATTCCTAAACTCTCTCCATGTTTCCAAAATCTTGCTTGTACTCCTGAGCGGGAGTGTACAGACATCAAGACAAAAATCTGTGTGGTAAACATGTTTTGATTCTGATTAGGAGAGTATGTATATATTTCTTAGGTGCATTTAACTGCTATTTTGGAAAATGCAGAGCAGAACAGTTTATGGAACTGAAAGGGAAATGTGTTTTAAACCTGATGTGTAGCTAATATTTTGCTTTCCAAAAGTTTTATCACCGTGGCTTAATGATAGTACCAGCATATCACTCACATCCTAAACTAACACATGGGTGTTTTAAAATATTGTTTTTCTTTTAAGTGTCTATTCTTATTGTTAAAAGTCGAATCAAACCATGCAAAAATGCACAGTTGCAAAAAAAAGTTCTTTTCCTTCCCAGCTCCCTTGAGGATCCCACCCCACACGGCTCCCCGGGGGTAATCAGATGCTTGAGTATCTCCTTGCAGATGAAATAAGTCCTTCCTCCCCCAACCCCATAATGCACACCACGTCGATTACTAAACCCTGTTGGATTTTTTTTTTTAATTTTTTTTTTTTTTTGAGATATCCTCTCAACCTTTAATGAGTACAGAATGTAGTTGTTTTGTTTTTGTTTGTTTGTTTTGTTGTTGTTGCTCTTTGGTATGTGGGTAGCTCCCTGACTGGGAATCGAACCCAGGCCGCAACACTGACAGCGCCAGCGCCGAAGCCCTAAGCCACTACACCACCAGGGAACTGCCTGGATTTCTTTTATAATGTGTCTTTCCTCCCAGATTCTGTCAGCCTGGTGACGACTTTTTTTTTTTTTTTAAATGGGAAGTAAATTTCCCAAACAGTGCATCAGGGCAAACCAGACTATTGTAAAGATGTGATGTTCAGGATCAGTGGGTGCTTCCTCTGCCACCCCAGATCTCCCTACAGAGTCTGCCACGGGGCAGCCAAAGGACCCTGGCCCTTCTCGAGCGTGTCTTAAGGTCCATTGCAGCAACTAAAATACACACAGAAATCCAACTTCCCGAAGCCCTCAAGAGGCACACGTGTCTTTACCATCGATTTAGGGCATTTCCAGCAGAAAACCATGCCATGCAACACAGAGCACGAGAGACAGGGGGCGGGGGGAGAGAGATGTTGTAAGATCCTTCCTTACCCACCTCCCTCTTCAAAAATCTCACTTTCCAATGCAAATCACTCATCTCAATTTTTCTTCCTCAACTAAACAAACAAATAAACAAAAAGCAGCACTCCTCGTTCCCTACCCTGATCCTGGTGACACTAGTACTGGTATGTGCCTTCTCTGGGTGTCTGCCGTCCTGCTTTCTACCCTTACCTCCATCAGCCCATCACACAAACAGGACAGCAAAGGGCTCAAGACTAGGCTGGTGCCTGCTGACTTGGATTTGAAATTCGGCTCTGCCCCTCATTAACTGTGCGGCTTTAGGTAAGGTGTTGGACTTTTCTGAGACTTAGGCTACTTACTCCTAAAATGATAAGAACATTTACTTCTTAGAGTTGTGAGGGTTCAATGGGATGATAATGTAAAGTACAGAAAACACTGCTTACTTTACAGTAATGCTCAACATAAATGGAAAAATAATTTAAAACGGAGGTCCAGTAGCTTGGCTTAGTGACCAAAGGATCAGCCTTCATTAAAACAGCAGAAAGTAGAGAGAAAACAGGGTCCAGCAGGAGTTACCCCCTTTTGGTATGAGCTGGTAATCTATACCAAATCTTTTATTACAGAAGCATAAGCATGTATGGTTACGATTTTGTAATAAAATCACAACTCGAGTCTGGGCGTTACTTTGGCCAGACCCCGCAGTTACTTGTCGAGTGTGTTCTCTGATCCTCGTCTTCCAAAGTGAAGGCCCCTTTCTCCACCACCTCTGTGCAATCCCACACCGCACACGGGACTTTGTCCCAGTGTCTTGATTTTAGTTGACCCCTATAACCTCATGCCTCTGGCAACCAAGCCTCACGTGGGCATGTCCTGTGCACATGTATCTTTGTTCCTTTCTGCCCCCTTTTTCATTCTCATTGTCATTCACATCATTTTCAAACACACCCTTTAGAAGGTAGTCCAAACACCTCACACACTTCCAACTCCAAGGACCGGTTTTCAGTCGTGTGCATGTGTTCATCTTGTACTCCCCGCACTCGGATGCACGGAGACGGTCAGGCAAGACTTTCCCTACTTCCTCCTTGGTTTCTGTTGCCATGCTCCCTATTCTAAATGCTGTGACAAGAGTGGTTTTTCTTCCCCTGGCTTCCTACATGTAGGGCCGACTTGTGGCTTTCCAGTGTTCCGTGGGTCAGGACCACGTTAGAGGCAGGGACAGAGTAATGGGAAAGTAGGAGTGAAGGAAGGGTGGGGATTGGCAAGCCTATGGGTAGAGAACACGTCAACCGGCGTCACTAGAGCGAAGATCAAGATGGAGATTTAAGATGATACTGTAAGGGAAGAAAATCATCTAGTAGGGGGCAAAATACACTGCAGGCTGCCATGTGGTCTGCTCAACTCCAGGGGTTCCATTCACACAGAAGACAGGAGCCCTGTGAGTTGTACAATGCAGTGTCCTTGTCCACCAGACAGCCGAGATATGGTGACAGTTACCGATGACAACCTCCTGGGTGATCTCCTCCTTAAAGTCGGCAAGGAGGAATTTTTACTGCGGATGCCTTCCCCATCGGCCCAGACTGTTCCAAAAATAACCACATAATTTAGGCATCACAGATACGAACATACTGGTTTTGTGTTTCTTAATTTTTTGTCATATGTTAACTGAAGAAACCAGACTCTTTGGCGAGGGTGATGCTTCTGACTTGCTCAAGTGGCTTCTTTAAATGCTTTCTTGATTGAGGTTTTTAAAAAATATTTTTTGAGTCCATGTGCAGCATAACTAAATAAGTACACGTGTGTACACACATACATACACGTGCGTCCATACGTATACATATACATGTGTATTTATTGAGAGAGAGAGGAAGAAGGTGGGAGGGGAGAGAGGGTACCCACCCAAGTAGGCTGCCTGGCTGGTGGACTCGGCCAGCCCCTCCCTGCGCAGGTCTTTCCCAGCGTCCCCCGGGGTGGAGCAGTGGGCCGGGGAGCTCTCCAACATGAAGTTCTTGCTCCTGGAGGTGCTGATGATGCGTGGAGGCAGGAGCACATTGATGACGGTCTGCAGTAGCAGCTGGACCTCAGGCTGCTCCAGCCATGGGCTATCTGGGGGCAGAGTTCAGAAGAGGGAAGCAGAGAGAAAAGCAAGTCACCAGGTAGACTTTCTGCATCAGACACAGAAAAGTTCAGCTCTCTTTCCCGTTCCAAACTAGGGCACCCTAGAAATTGAGGTGTGTCCCCACCAAGTACAGCTTCTCCCATGGACAGTAGCTGTTCGGGAGTGTTTTCTCCTTAGTACCCAAGGCTTCTGTTCTGAGCCAAATCTCCTGCTTACCATTTCAATCTCCTTTCTTTCTTCTACTCAAATACTCATAACATACTGTCTTTACATTTGATATAAAGTTTTCCTAAAAGAAAACAGCCCCCCAAGAAGGAAGAGTAAGGAAAATATATTGCAATTCAATGGCAGAGGCAGGATTTATTGCTCAACCCAGTGGCAGTAGGTTATAAAGTCCATTTACCTGTCAATTCACCTCATACAGTACTTCAATTAATACCATTTTGTTAACTGAGACCATGGTCTCCTGAGTTTTGCTGTCCTGAAGTGATTTTAAATAGAATGTATCTTCTAGGAAGTGGAGCAGAGAAACACTTGACCCAGGGAAGCTAAACTGAAGAGAAAGAAAAACAACATCTATTGCCTAAGGTAACCCTGTTTAAATCACTCAGATTGACTTCAGTCACGGACTTCACGGGAAAAAGAAAGGCTGACATTTAAGAAAACACAACAACAATAAATTTCCTGTAGTTAAATTAATCAGACCTTTGCTTCCAGATCCTACTGTGAGCACAAATGGAATGAGCAGATTTAAAAGCATCCCCTCCCTTCGCTCTTGATTGGTGAATGGGGAGATCACATGGCTTAAAGGGAAATCTTCTTTTAAAGCCTGTGCAGCAATAATAGAAAGAAAGATTAATTGACCCCCACACCCTTCAGTCCAGTTGTTTTAACACAGCCTGACGGAGACGGTCACTCCCTGTTGGCTGCTCCTGTAAACTCTGAGTTCAATTGTCATCTGTGCAGCACACAAGATTGACTCAAAACTGATACTTTACCATTTGCTTGACATAACTGAGAGCTATATACCTAAAAGAACAGTAATATCTTGAATATTAAATGAAAATTTATGGTCTGATACAAAAGCATCCACATTTCCCCCTTCATTTGCTCCATGGGTCCACCAATACATATTTTAGAGATGAAAGAAAAGGAAGAAAATGAGAACTTGCCACTTGCTCCATTTGGGAGTTATTTAAAAAGTCCTCTGACCCCCTCCATAAGGAATACTCCAAGCCAGGAAGCAACAGGCAATGCAGAAAGGAAGAAGTGATCTCCGTACACAGGTTACTAAAATGTGTCGCTTTGGAGGTGTCATTGTTTCACTTTGCCATAGCAGCCACAGGTCTGGCTTAATTGCTTTTCTATCATCCCCCCCTTCTCTGTATGATGCACCACCAAGCACGGCCGTCAAATAATGGATGGGTTTGTTATTCATTTACATCGGTTGTATACTTCCCATTGGTCACAGAGCTTTCTGATGATTCACCATATGCTAAAGTTAGGTGGCACACAGAAATAGGTGGGGGAGTTGGCGTTCTGCACTTTTTGCTTTGGGAAGGATTATTTTAATTTTAAGAAATAAAATAACTGAGAATAAAAAGAAATCACCGACAATATTCAACCCACAATCATTAAAGAAAATTAAAATATTCAAAGTCTAGTAATAACATTTGAAAAGAATTTTGTTTTGCAATTCTTTCTGCAAATAATTTAAAACCAGACTTTGAATATTGTTGTCTCTTTTCATTAATAATCATGAGCTGATTATCCGTGAACCATTGTTTTCCTAAGGCATCTGCACATTTTAAATGACCGAGTGGTTCCCAAGGTTGTGGCAGGGCTAAATGACTCTGCTATTTTTGAGATCTCAAGAAGAATTACAGAAGCACAACTTAGGGCCAAGCTCAGGGCTGACGCTCCAAACCTGTACAGTTTGGAGATGTGTACACTTCTGTTTCACAGATTTTGCCCAGGCTTTGCAGAAAACAAAGAGAGAACACCGTGATCTGGTGCCTCAACCAGCAACTTAATGAGCGTGACAAACAGGTAAGGCAGTCACACCTGTATCTGCAATGCTACAAGCCGGACAACAGCTGTGCTGAAGGGCAGAGGTGGTGAGAGATAAGGGCTGAGATGAAGAAGGGGTAATCCATCAGCAACACTCGAAGGTCCTACCACTCCCATCACCTGAAATACAAACAGAGCACATGACCAGCCTTGACTATTGCAATCTCATGCAACCGTAGTAAGGGAGTCTCATTTAATCATAATAATGATAATAATAGTAGTAATAATAATAATCTGAAGGTTGGGCATGTTACTTTTAATCTGTTCTGGGTGCCTTCTTCTGAAGGCATGTAATGTCTGGAGTCAGATCGAACATGACACTGGTTTCAGCCAAGGTTTTGTAGAATGTTGTTTATAGCTAACTAAGTACATGAGAGATGAACCAGAAACTATTCTAATCAGGAGATTGGACATACTTACTTGTAGATTCAAAGGAATGAAGTTAAGATTCTTCGATGGAGCAAATACTGACAACAATGATGATGGCAATAGCTCTATTTGCGCTACGCATTCCAGCTACAGATTGATTGCTCAACTAATTAAGCTGCAGGTCCTATTCAATGAAATGCTCTAACGTGGTTACCACATCGTACAAAACCTTGTCAGGACCAGACTCTAGATATTACATAAAGGATTAAAAGAATTTTTTTTCCTTTACATAAATCCTAGACTGGCCAACTCATAGTGTCATTTTGCATGAAAAAAGAAAAAAATCCTCTTTGCATTTTTAAACTCCCCGACCCCAGACTACCTCAACTTCTAGCCAATTGAGTCATCTCCACCACCCCACTCTCCAACTGGCAGCCCTCAACTCTCAGCGCAACTTGAAGAGGTGAATTGTCAAAGTAGTGCGTGGGAAGCAGCACAACCAACTCCCGTCTGGGTAGGGATGGGCCCCTGTATCTCCCCACGCACCACCTTGAAATGTACCTCACTATTTTCAGTGGCACCTGAGCCGTCTGTTTTCATGGGTAGGTAGGGGCACAAAGTGGTTGACCTGTAAATCTTCAATTCAGAGAAGTCAAAAGCAGAGTTACATTTTGCAAAATTTCATAAGATTGCCACTTGGCTACTCACCAGATTGACACAGACATTGATCAGTGACCTAAGGTGAGGCAGGAAGGATATGATTGGCTGCCTCTGAAGTGTCAAACAAACCCCTTCAATCAAATTGCTGGCAGGCTCCCACTCAACCTGTCGCCTGGAATACAATATAGGAGCCATTTTAGCAGCTTGGCTCCCTTCTGGAGACAGTCTGAGACAAGTGAACGACGAGACAGTGATTCTGACGCCATCTAAGACAGAATGGGAGTCTGACACAACAAAGTGCTTCACACGGGATGGAGTTTACCCATGTTGTTCCAAAAGTACAGAGCACACTGGGAAAGGAAGAAGATACTGAAAACGTGGCAGAGGCACGCCTGCCCCACTCGACTAATGAGACAAAATCTATTGAAGAAAAAACAGAGATGATGAATGGGTTGCATTTTAAGTTCCCTGGTTTTAACTTCGAGAGAAGGTATAAAGACTACCATTTCGGGAAACCCATCTATGGGCAGTTACTCTGAATAGAACTAATCCTACCCCAGGCTGCATCTCAGAAATCTACTTATCTGACTACAGTTGATATCATCAGCTTTTACACCAGACTACAACTAATTGGATTTGTATGGCTTAACTCCTGCCAAAAAAGATCACATTAGAATAGTCTAAAATGTATTCTTTCTTGGCCTCCTAAGAAATGGTATTTTTTGGCTACTTTCTTTGGTAGTATAAAAGGTAGCATATATAACCTAATTTGATCAACATGGGATTTTCTATTATTTCTGTAATTGTCTTGCTACCAAAACAGTCATCCTTGTGGCCTCCAAATAAACAGGTTGGGCTTCACTCATAGCAATACTATTTCCAAATATTATCGTGAAAACAATTTCTAAGCTTGTATTTCCTAGCAACATGAAATATCTGCAATGACAAAATGGAAATGTTCGTAAGTGGGTATATATTGACATCCTGAGGCCTAAGTAACCCACAGGTCAGGTTCAGTCAATATTTCTCTTGTTGAATTGAGATCATCTGAAGAAATTAGATCCAAAGCAATCCCAAATTCACATTATGTACCATAAGAAAATTGCCTACAACTGACCAAGTCTATATATTAATCCCCAAACCTACTTTTATGACAGATGAGTCAGCCTATGGAGATGTTTAACATCTTTAGATACAAAGTTATTTAAGAACAATAATTTATTTTCACATACTCTTGAAAGACTTATAAGACTGACCATTTGCCAATATGCACAGTGTTCCTTTGGGACCACTGAAGAACATAGGAGTGTTTTAAGGACAAGCATTTTCGTGCCACTAAAATAACCATGAAAAACATGTAGGTATTCATCATTATGATATAAAAGAATATGGAAACAAGCCACCAATTATTAGAATGAAATCTTTCAAATTCTTTTTTATAAATTCAACAACTCCTGATGGCTGCATAAATGAAGAAAAGCATAGGCCAAAACCTGGAAAACTTCTCACAAACTGAACACTAAGTGCTACAAATTCTTAAGAGAAGAGTTATGTTGATTTTGGGTTTAGTTTAAAAGGACAGAATATTCTCTCACTAACCCAAACTTGAAATTTCCAAGTTAGTGGGTTTACTAGCATTTATCAATTACTTGCTGACTATGGCTAAGGGTTTTCAGACTGGGCTCAGATCTCCAGGTAGATAGACTGCCTCAGAGACATCCATTCATTCAGTATTTCAGGCCACTGAATGGACATTAGGTGGTAATAATATTCACTTAGTACCATCTGAATTAGGTGAAAAGATGAAAATTAGATTATTTGTTATTGATCCTGGGACATTTTTAGTTGCTGCTTGGCTGATCATTGTCAAGCTTGGCATTTCTCTAGTTACCTAAAATACTACATTAATCACAGTATTTCTTGAATATCAAATTAATTTTGCTTCTTTCCTTAGTTGTTTTATTTATAAGGCATATCCTACCTTATTTCAAAAGTAACTGAAGGATATACAGGGCTATCGGGAAAAAGTCCAACTGTAAATGCCTCTATTTTTCGTATACTTTCCGGACAGCCCTTGTATATCAAATTCCTAGAGTGTCAGATAAGGAACATAATAGCTGAGAAATGAAGAGTTTTTTTTCAAGATAAATATATATATTTAAAGAACGTTATTTCCTCAAACTATAGATCCTGCTACCTGTGCATTCATGTATCTGATTTGCTATGCACACATATCAAAGGAAAACTTTCAAGTTGTTCATTCAACTCCAGATGAATCCACCACTTAAAAAAAAAAAAAAGACAAACCCTAAACTTGCAATATCAACAGCTGACTAAGAGAACTCCTCACCTCAAAGTAGGCATCTTATGAATTTTGTTGAACATTCTATCCAGTCTCTTTAAAATGAGGATAAGAGCTGGCCTCACTGCCTCGGCTGTCCAGTCGGTAATGGGCAGCATCTCCATGATGTAGCGCCGAAGCCCACGGCTCTCCATCGTCTGGGTGTCGTATGGTGCCAGCTTCAGAAGGGAGTGGGCAATTTCTGCCAACCTAAAACATTTTTTTTAAAACAATAAGCTTCGAATGCCATTTTGAAAAATTTCCAACATACCATCATGCTAACTACCCTCCTTTCAATATACCAACTTTATCAACTAAGAACATTCTGGCACATCATGTCATGATTTTTTTTTTTTTTTTTTTTTATGTGGGTAGTTCCCTGGTTGGGAATCGAACCCAGGCTGCAGCATTGACAGCACCGAAGCCTTAGCCACTACACCACCAGGGAGCTCCATGATGTTTAAATAAACAAAACAATCAGGATAAAATAAGGTCCATACATTTCCATTGGTTGTTATGTTTCTGAAATTTTTTTAATTTGTAGGTTCCCCCTCTCCTGCTCCTTTTTGGATACCTTATAATTTGTTGAAGAAATTAGCTGCTTGTCCTATAGCATTTCCTGCACTCTGAATTTTGCTGATTAAACCTCTTTAGTGTCATTTAATGTGTCCCACTGCCCCCCTATTTCAATCAATTGGTAGTTAGATCTAAGAGCTAGATCAGATTAGGTTTTGGTTTTCTGGGAAGTGTACTTCATGGCTGATGTGTACTTTCATCAGGAGGCACATGACTCCTAGCTGTCACATGATTCCGAGTTGTCACATGATTCCTAGTTGTCACTCTTTTTATGTCAGCTGCCACTAGGGATCATTACACAGATACATTAATTTATTAGAAGTAGTACAATGGTAATACCATATCATTCTTCTTCTCATGTATTAACCACATCATTCTAAAAAGGAAATATTTCTTTTTGATTTCTCCAAGAGAGACAGGATAAACGCTTGAAAGGACCTTACAGTTTAAGAGCTCCCCGGAGACTCTGACGGGCACTCTGGTTTGGGAAGCACAGCCAAGCCCTTGCATCTCGCCAGTTGCCTCATCTGACTAGCACCAAGGATGGAGAATTCGCTCCTGCACAAGGCAGCTCGTCCCATCTTTGGAGGTCTACACTGTAAGAAGCTCTCCATGCTAGGTCCCCGAGTTCCCTCAATTTATTTTTCCTGTGCTTAATGTGCAAGCATAAATTCAACCCATCTTCTCCATGGCAACCTTTCATTATCAAGAGATAGTTATTGTCTCTTCATCCCCATTTGTCCTCTCTCCAGATGGAATATTCACAGTGTCCTTCTGGACACTCTGTGTGAATGCGCATGTTTGAAGAAGCCACGTTAAACAGCCTGTTTATTCTTTGTTTGTCTCATTCTCACAAATGTGCCACACAGAAAATAATTCTTATTTTTCAGGTTGTTTGTGTGACAGATAAAGGTACACCTACATGCATGTATTTCTTTTCCCTTATTATTTAAAAAATAACATTGAGAAACTATTAATCTAGTTTAAACTTGAAAACAATATTTAGAGCTGAATTTGAGTCATTTTATGGATTATTATTTGAATTTATCTAATCCCTGGTCATTTTACAAACTGAATTTGTTTTGGGTATAAAAATTTTTTTTTCTTTAAAACAGTTTTTGCTGTACTATTACATAAATAGCCTCTTGGTAAAAAACATTTCTATGATCCTTTCCCAGTGACAACAGAGATTTCCCCCTTGAGCAAAAGAGGGTGAAAGAGAGAGAGGGAAAGCTGGAGAGAGGTAGGGAGGAAAGGAGAGGGGAAGGGGGTTGTGGGGGGAAGAAGAGGAAGAGGGGAGAGAAAGAGAGAGAGAGAGAGAGAGAGAGAGAGAGAGAGAGAGAGAGAGAGAGAGAGAGAGAGGAAATTTGCAGATCTTACTATCCTACTATTTGGATGCTTTGGGGGCTCTGGTTTGGTTAAATGAGGCCATAAATTCCCTTAGGACAGAGACTATCTAATCAAAAATGTTTTCCCTGAGAGCCTCCCAGTCAACCATATATTTTGCAAATGCAGGCATACAGATTGCCTCAATACTGCTTCTTGGCACTTTAGCTCAAATCAAGTATTTCTTGAAAATATCTCTTCTATTTTTTATATCATCCTATTCTTCATCTTTTTAAAAATCTACTGTGTGTATTTGAATGATACTGTCCATTCCCATGTCTTTAAATACCACCTACATGCTCACAATTCCAAAATTAATGTATTTAGCTCTGGCTTCTACATAGATCGAAATGTGTACTAAATTTATAAATGAAAACCTTAATTTTTCCCTTTGATTTGTGTAGGGTCATATCATATGAATCTACCTCTAGTCAGCAATATAGAATATCTCTGGCCAGAGATCATTGGAGGTTCATTTTTATCAAAAACTTATTGTGAGAAATTATATTAATAGAGGACATTTAGTCTCACTATTCCCTGGGAGTAAAAATGTTGCCTACCCTCCAATAGATCCAGGCCATGAAATAACTCTGCTCTTGGATGACATTTACCTGGCTTCCTGATAGGTTACTCTCAGCTGAATTGCATAATGATGTTATGGCAATTTTCAGTATTGTTAGGTATCAGGCCACAGGAAACTAGCACTTTATCTACTATGGGATGTTGTTGAAGACACTGTTTATACCACCACTCTTTCCTTTTAACAAATACCAACCAGGAGACTTTTCTTGTTCCTCATATTTTAAAAAAGCAGGTTTTACCAAACACCTAGCTGTTTTTATCTTATTGACACGATGATTTTTTTAATTGATCATTTCCCTTTCATTGCTTTGATAACTCAGATGCTTGAAGTCAAAATTTAGGGTTCATGAAGAGCATCTAATATGATCAAGTCATATAGATTTCCTGTGCTAATCTTGTCATAAACATATTTACCTGAAATTTTCACATTGTTCTGACTCTAACTTGTATGTTCTATCCCTTTGTATCATGTCATTTTCTAAGTTGCCTCAAGTACTTTGTGAAATAATAAATACATAAATACTCATGTGATGTAATGTACTTGCAACACTGCATTACAGTTATTTTCTATGTGTGGCTCTTATATTAGACTGTGATCAAGTTGAGGACCAGGATGTTATTTTACATTCCCAATGTCTAGTTTAGTATTTGGATCATTCTTGGGGGCAATGGGGGATCTATTTCAATGTTTTTATTAACTCTTATAAAAGCACATTCCAATATATTTCATAGTGATCTAGAAACCCGAGGGGGATTGGCAATCGGTATTTGGATTACTGTCATTAGCATTTGTATCTACCGGACTCTGTTAACTAACTCAGTGTTGGGCACCCAGCTAAGTCATTTGAAGGTAGCTCACTTAACATGTAATAGGGTTTGGCCTTTAGAGGGAGCTCCAGGCCTCTCTGACTCATCCTGTCCCCTCCCAATGCTTCAAAAAGTATAGATACAGATGGTCAAGTTATAGGACATTTACTAACCCATAATCGTGATCTCTCTCTCTCTCTCTCTCTCAATCTTGCATCTATCTTTCAGAAATCTTTGCCCCTTTCTCCCACAAAATGGCTGTCAGTAGTACTGATTCTGCCTCCGGAAAGGTGATATTGCTCTGGTCACAGACTTACTTAGATTGGCCAGCCATGATCAGTGGGAAAAGAGGAGGGATGGACTGAATGAAGCACTGGGTTGCTATGGCAACAGGATCTTAACACTCCAAACTTCCCTCCCCTTCCCCAGTGTAAGAGCTGAAATTCTCAGTGTGAAGAGAACTCTTCCTTATTACTGCCCAGTGGGGCGTGGGAAGCCCTGGAATTCTGGGTGTGTCAGCAACTCTGAGAAAGTGAGATTAGCCTGGAGAGAAAGAGCCTGTGTCCTCTGTAGATTTCTAGCTTTTTCCTCAGTTACTACTTTCTAAAATTTACACAGGATAATTTTTATGGAAAAAAAAATCAGGAAGTTGGCATATTTTGCCAAAATGCAATATTATTTCTGAATGGGTAGAACCAAAGTCTATCTTTAGCTTTATAGGTACACCAAACTTTCCAAGCAAATATTTTGTTACCTATGAAATTTTCCTCTCAAGAAACTTTCATGCCCCTTCACAACTGTTACAAATCTGAATAGAAGAGCCTTTGGAAACATGTTCTTATTAAGGAATCTGAAGATACACACACAGCCTTTATGAGCTGAGTACCAGGTGCGGTGGCACCTCTATAGGATGGAGGAAATATGAGGGCACAGATGCCATAGTAGGGGCTCTTCCGGGCCTGTCAACAGTTAAAATTTTGAAATGATCACTGGCATCATGCAGTCAGAATTTTTACCAGGGCACTGGTTTTGAAACAGGGAGGGCGTGCACCATTTGTGTAAAGCGGATCTCAGACACACAAAATGTGGCTCAAAGCTAAAACCACTCACTTCGCTTCCTCAGGGGCACAGCCAGTCCTGGAGCAGAAAGCAGTGCACTTTTCATGTAAAATAGTAGGGAAGAAACATTCAGTTCTAGTGAAAAATCAGAATCTGGGCAGAAAATCGTACATGGGAGAAGGCTGCTTTTTGAAGCATTTAGGTGATGAAACTTCCCTTTCACTCTCTTTTATTGGGTAGCAAATCTAGGACTGTGCTTCTCTGTTTTTAAGAACGCCTGCTTCCCCCTGTCCACCCTGAGATCCTTTTGGATGGACTTAACATACATTTTCTCAGAGGGCCTCTCATGACATGTACCCAAGCTGCAGGAAACAAATCATTCTGAGTATCCCTCATGCTTATCCTGGGGACCCCTGCTCCTGTCCCCCTACCCACACCCCAAACAGACAGCCCAAGCTGTGACCACACTCAGGGCAAGGGAAACAAGGATAATACCTCATGTGTGACTTCACATCCAGCAACTCCAGGGCCGTCACCCGCGGCTCCCCAGCCAGGTTTTGTAAGATCTTCAGCCTCGGCCCGCAGTGCTTGTAGAATTCGGTGCAAATATTCAGCAGGGACTCCCGGGGTCTTCTGAACTCCTCCCTAGCAATTCGTTCATCCATTTCCTCTCTGGGAAGGCCCTGCCCTTCCTCCAGCAAGTGAAGGTTGTCCCTGGGGGATTATACAAGGTTAACTGGGGGCCTGAAAAGGTGTGTGTATGGCAACTCTGAGAAGAGGGCATCACATTGAAGAAAAATACAAGATTCCTTACTTTACATAAAAGTTAATGAATCCGTAGGATGGGGCCTAGGAAAAACTCATCTGAGGGATAAAGGAAGTTTATCATCCGAGAGGAGATTGCCATCCAAAATTGCAGCAGCTTTACATTAGCCAATTCCTGAGGATTTACCCCGAAATAATGTCATGCATTAATTAAATGAAATCTAATGGAACCGTAACCTAGCTCAAAGGCAATCATCATGAGACGACAGAATTAGTATGAGATTATGGTTGTCTTTCCGTACCTGATAAAGTGTAGTTTGGCACCTTGTTCCTGGTACCTGGCAGTCAGAAAAACAGTTTGCATAACTATCAGAGCAAGACCACAGGCCCTGGGGCGGGGCTTCTTAAGGGCTTTTTTAATGAAAAGCCCTCAAAACTATGCATTTTGATGAGCTCGCGAAGACACACAGACCAATTCTAAAATATGAAATCTTTCTCTTTCGTGTGGGTGCCATATATACTGCAATTATGGCTGCTATGAAAACTGTTCCATTGCCATATAATTTGTAGAAAGATAGATATAAAAACCACACATGAATCATGGAGTACAGCCAAATGAGGGGAAGTTGTGAAAACTTTGAAAGTAAAGTGAATCTAAGGTATAGTTTTAACACAACGTGCTCCGTTCCTGATCGGAAGTAAAACTAGGGCTGACTTCCTTTCAGTGGTGGAGCTTTACTGCTTTATGATTGATGGATAATAGACTTTAGAAGCCTCCTGCTAGTAAGTTGAACCTAGCCCCTAACTATCACTTCAATGATAATCATTTTTTTTCTCAATATAAGAAATTGAGGCATGAGTTAACCATCATCACATCAGGTAAGTTGTAGTTTAATTTGGAATTTATTTTTAATATAAAAGTATATGATAAGCAAGAAATTTACATAAATTAAATTTACATAAATAATGCTGCAGACTTAAAAATATGCCTCAGAGAGACTGAAAAATTAGTTTCTCCTTAGGATCTTCTGGCTAAGTACTCCATACTGAGAAAAGAACTTTCAAACTGATTTTGTGTTTGCTCTATCTTAAATCTTTCTTGGAGAAGTGTGTGTGTGTGTGTGTGTGTGTGTGTGTGTGTGTGTGTGTTAGAGTATTTAGAGGTTAACACAGACAGAATGAAGCAGGTAAAGTATTAACTAATATAGCCAGTGTCTGAGTTAAACCAAAACAGGGAAGGCAATTAAGTCAAAGACCATGAAAACATCATTTAAGGACCTAAGTCAGTTTGGCTGAAATGTCTGTGTAAAATCTGTCCAGATGTAAGAACATTGACTGCATAATTGCCATGGAATGAGAAACCACCTCCTGATCATCATTGTTTTATTTGCCTTTTTCTTGGAGGCAAATTAAACAACACTGGGATAGTTCACAGACCACCCAGGAAGCATAGAACATTTAGTATGTTCATGCAAATAAACTGACACAAATGCCAATTTATGAAGGTAGCTTGGATTTCTCTTGGACGATTTCAAAAGAAACCTTGGCTATTTTCTTGAACTCTAAACTCTCACCTTCTTTCCTTTTCCTTGGAGATTTTTGCATTTAATACTGTGACAATTTTTAGGATTCCTTTTATTCCCAATAGCTGAGATTTCAGGTTGTATGAAATTGAGAAATTGTTGAAGAATAAGGCCAGTAAATTACCTGGTGTTCACCCCAGATGACATGGTATGATTGGCTGTGGTGGTCCCTTTATGACCTTGGTCACACCTGCTCATCTGTGGGGCTGTCATGGGCCTGCAGCAATGACAGTAACCAACACAACAGAAGTAGAAACATTTAGGAAATCATCAATTTACAGAAGCTCACATAAGTTTAAGTTAGAGTCTCAAAAGACAGACTTATCTAGCTATGGGCTTTTCTGTCACAGTCTTTTGCTCTCTCTGTTCTCAGAGGCACTTTTAATGGGGATGCTGACCTGTAGTGATCTATAAGCTCACCATGATTTGAGTTCTTCCACTTGGTTCTGAGTAATAAATTATGATTCTTTAAGCCAGACATTTATGAAGTCAGACTTCTAAGTCTGTATTGATTAAAGAAGAGTTAAGAGACCATTTTTTTTTCAGTTCTACAGGTACCAGCACAACCATTCTAGGTAACAATAAAAAGTAAAGATGCACACACCATTTTGCCCACCCAGTCCATAATCAACCACTCTAGTTTTCTGAGAAACGACAAAGGAATGAAACAATCTTTCTCATCAAAATTATACCTAAGACCACCCGGGGATGTGAGTTAGTATCTATTATAAGTCAGTAATTAAGGGGCTTAGAAATAAATTGAATCATCTCATTTAATATCTGTGGGGTTCACTTTAAATATTAGGTAACCTTTGCCTTTGCATCAGCTTCTGAGACACGGAAGGGATGCTGCTACTTTTCAAAGCAATTGCTCGTATGCCCTCTGCAAGGCTTGCTGATCTGATTTTCTGTGCGTCGGTGTGGCTGCAAAGCCAGTCAGCTCTCACCAATCACATCAGGCCTTCTCCTCCTGTGCTGTGCAGAATTTAAAGATGGCCCCCAAACCTTCACCCCGGTGTTACTCCAGTGATTATGTTACATTATATGGCAAAAGGGAAATTATCTGGCTAGGCCTAACCTTATCACCACCAGCTTTTAAAAAGCAGACATTTTTCTCCTACTAGAATCAAGGAGATCACAGCATGAGGACTCAAGGTGCCATGGCGAGATGGAAGACAGAGGCCCAGGTGAGAAGGAATGTGGGTGCCTTCTACGTGTGGCCCCCGGCTGACAGTCCGAAGGGAAAAGAAACCTCAGACCTAAAGCTGCAGGAGACTGGATCCTGCCAAAATTCTGAAAGAGCTTGGAAGTGGATTTTTCCCCAGAACCTTCAGATGAGCGCCTAGACTGACCGACGTCCCAACTTTGGCCTTGGGAGACCTTGAGCAGAGAGAACAGCGGAGACTGCCCGGGGTATAGAAATATGACACAATAAGTGTGCTTTGTCTCCAGCCTCTAAGTTTGTGGCAATGTATCAATCTAACAGTAGTAAACTAATACAAATACATTTGCAATACATTTATTTATGTGTTACCACCTATATAACTGTTCATTTTTTTTCATGAATAAAGAAATCAGGAGTGTGGGAAGTAAATGTGAATCTTCTTCTTTTTGTAAAAACAGTAAAGGCAATTTTATTATGAATAAATATTCAGGGAGTTCCCTGATGGTGTAGTGGCTTAAGGCTTCGGTGCTGGCGCTGTCAGTGCTGTGGCCTGGGTTCGATTCCCAGTCAGGGAGCTACCCACATACCAAAAAGCAAAAATAAATAAATAAATAAATAAATAAATATTCACAACCAATCAATGACTCTTCAATGCACTAACATATTTACTTACTTATTTTATTTTTTTATGTGGGTAGTTCCCTGGCTGGGAAGCACTAGCATATTTAAAGTCCCATAATTTTGAATGTCAAGAGCATTCAAAATTCCAATTCTGGAATTTTGGGTAAGCCAAATTTGGATAAGTTAACTGACTTACCCTTAAAAAGAGACTAGAAAGGAGGAAGGCACCAATATTGCACAATATAAGGAGAGATAACTGAAGAGGTACTTGGGGAAAACTGATCGCTCTTCTCTCTTCTATTTGCAGGAAGGGGCCAGTGATACAATCAGATGGGCACAGAAAGAAGAGTACAAGTTTGACGTTTCTCCTTAGCATGTTCCTCCTGTTCAGGTACTTTCCTAAAACCATCATCAAAGCATCGAGACTATTTCCCAGTGGAAGAGGCATTTGTCGTCGTTCCACGGCTTCCCACTTCCTCAGTTTAGGTGCAGATGAGCACTTCAGCCAGTGACAGTTCACCCAAGGCTTTTGAGCGACATTCTGCCTGCCTAGGTTGCCAGCGTAGCTCATGGTTAGCTACTACACATACATCGACTCAATGAATCGCCATCTCACACCTTCTCTCACTTGCTGGTGTGTGCTGAAAAAGTCCTCCCTAGGGACTTCAGCCAGCCTGCTAATCAACAGAGCAAGATGGGGCTGGGCAAGTTAGTGCTTTTGGTGGGGATAAGTCATAGAATTTTAGCCTAAGGAGGTCATCAAATGGGAGGAGCCAAGACCCCCAATCCTCGAAGATGGCTTCCTCACCTCCAGTACAAGGAAGCATATCTCCCCCCATCTCATTAGATAGAAAGCCAATCATTTGCAGAATGCCTTGCACCCACCTTCCTCACTCCTCTCACTCTATCTTTTGTCTCTACTCCATGTCCACTCTCCTTCCAAACTGGCATTGCAATGCCTTTGGCTTTTGCACTCTCGTGATGGGTTTCACTTCTTGGAACTTTGTAGGACTGAACTCAAGCATCAATGTCCCTTTCCAGTCCCAAACCTCTCACCCCTCTCTCTCAGTACAACAGAGAATCTGCTATTGCTAACATTCAAATACAAATCTGTAGTTTATGTTTGTTATGCAGTTCTTGAAATTACAGTAAAAAAACAACTCCTTACAAACAATAGTCACAAAAGAATGCTTAGAAATGAAGGCATTTCATGTTTCATAAAAAAAGGTAGGAGCTGGGAGTTCCCTGGTGGTGTAGTGGCTTAAGGCTTTGGCGCTGGCGCTGTCAGTGCTGCGGCCTGGGTTCGATTCCCAGCTAGGGAACTACCCACACGCAAAAAGAAGAAAAAAAAAAAAGAGAAAAGAAAGAAAAAAAAGGTAAGAGCTAATAGAAGTGTAGATCACACTTTCATATTCACTCAATTGGACCTTTTACAAACTTAGTTCAACACTGGGTTAAAACTGTCACAGAGGCTCAACAAGCTACCTGCAAATGTATGAGGACTGTCCAGAAAACATCCAGGCCTAAATGCCTCTGTTTTTCATATTACGTGTCTGGATGCTTTCTGGACGGCCCTCGTGTGTTTAGCAATCATGGTACCATAATAATAAATAATTGTATGATGATGATTATTAGAGTACTCAGTACTCTTTATCCAAACAACTGAGGCAATATGTGCTGTTTTAAGCCATAAAGGGCTGCGCTTAGGCAGATATCTGTAAATAAAGACTGGGTTTTATTTTATCTTTTTTCCTTCATCTTTTCAGTAAACATGGAGAGCTTAAGCGTGGGGACATTTCTGGCGATGGGATTACCTGGTGAGGACCTCTACACTGTACAGAAGCGCCTGTAGGGATGTCGCGAGAGCAGCTGTGGCGGCGATCTCCTCGCGGGCCGCGGGCACCGTCTCCACCTGAGACGTCTGCCTCTTTAGCTTTTGTAGGTAACATGGGACTAAAGCTTCCAAGACCATCAGCATCTGAAGACTGCATCAACAGAAAGAAATCCAAGTCACATGTCACACTCTACTTTTGTTGGTTGTGTCATATTTAGGAGCATGCAGAAATGAAAAGACAAACATTGAAATTTTGGGAAAACTGGCAGGAATAATCATCAAAACCTGAAACACAAAAGCTCAAAATGACAGAAACTCTAACTGGCAAAGTTTGATATTGGCCAAAATAAAGTAAGTTCCTCCCCCAAAATCTAATCAACGCATTAAATCTTTATTATAAATTTTACATGGAAATAAAATAATCTTGATGAAAATAACTTTGATAAAATAAAAATAACAGATGAAAAAATGGAGCGTGACTTATTTACAACTTAAAATGACTGATCAAGGCGTTAAACTTGCATAAGGAACTTAGTTTAGAAAATAATCCCTTAACAAAAATTTATCACTATAGGTATAATTAGGATGAAGATGTTTGCATTTATAAAGTCTGTGTCAAAATATACTTGGGATCAAAATACCCATTGGGGGACGAGTGGGTTAGGGAGGGGAGAAAGGAGAGGGGGTGGGAGAGGAAGGGGGGAAGCTAAATATAAGGTGATGGAAAGAGAAGTCACATTAGGTGGTGAACTTATTATACATCAAGTTGACAATGCACTGTAGAACTGTATGCCTGAAACCTATGTAATCCTTGCTAACAGATGTCACCCCAATAAGTCTAACAATAAAAATGATTTAAAAAAATAAATTAATTAATTAAAAAAAAAAAACAAAAAAAACCAAAATACCCATTGGGTTAAAATGGTAGAGCTGCAATAGTTGGGTCAGCATCTTTCTACACTGATGGATAACCAAAAGTAGGTTTAAGGAGGAATATGAGAATATGCCAAATTGATGAGAAGGAGATTGTGATCACACAAAGAGAATTAAGAATTCAAAGTAATGTGTAAGTCTCTAAGCCTCAAGCCGTCTTTACAGCCCCAGTAGGTTATTAGATTTTACTTCAACTCAGGTTTATTTTTCTACCCAGTGTTGCATAAGTCATCTGATCTATCGATGTTTCAGGATAGGCTTGAGTATTAGGTTGGAACTAGAGTGGCGGGAAGGGACAGGTGCAGGTTCGTGGCCTCCTTTACCAGTAGAATCACTGGTCATATTCCCTTTCACTTCAAACCCGAGTGAGAGTCACAACTCACCCCAAGAACGTGAGATCATGAGCTGTTCTGAGGGGGATGACTGATCACGGTGACTGGTTTAGACTAGAGCTAGTCTAGCATCTTGGAATTAGAGTGATAATGATATGCAAGATTTATATTCTTGTCCTTTGAGTTCACAGTCTCAGTTCTCTGAATTGACAACAGAGGAGCAATGCCCTGGAAGGATTTATCAGCCTGTACTTTGCTCCGAGGAAGAGAAAGCAGAGGCAAAAGCTATGTGATGTTTATGGCTAGCCCTCAACTTCTCTCCAGCTACCTTCTGACATCAAAGCATTGTTACGGAGGGGATTACAAATGAAGAACGTAGGACAATTGAAACAGTTGGCCACTGCTTGGCTCATTCATTTCATAAATGTTTATTGTTTTATATTGGAATAAAGCACCATGTTGGGTACTGGAATATTTGTACAGATATACCAAAAATGTGCTGGCATACAGTCTGGTGCTTTGTATACAGTTTAGGCATTATATGAAAAGATCAAAGTAGATTGAGAAGTAGAGAGGGAGAGGATGGCTAAGATTGATACAACTGAGGAGGCCATAGGGTTTGTTAATCTAGAATTATGGAACAGTTTAAAGGAATGTAATTCTATTGTGTTTAAGGATGTACACTATGTAAAGAATGGTATCTGTGGTTCACTTGAATTATTTTCTTTGCCTTTAATTAATAAAAGGATGAGGCTGATTTTCATTTTGCATATCAGTATGTATCTCAGACCTAAGCCAACATCCTGGAATTGGGATGACCCTCGCCATGAGAGCCTTTTGAATTCCTTGTACTTAGCAAAATAACAGGTAGGGCACATTCTTGCTCTTTGTGTGACAGGTCTTATTGCTCCTTGAAAGGGGTTTCCTTAAATAGTTTAAACGTCTGTTCTAAAGTTTTATTTGCTATTAATTTGTATTACATGTGAGAATATTTTCTAAATAAGACTAAACATCTTAGCTCCTGCAAAAATTCCAAATTAGGGGATTTCAAATTAGTGAAGATTTGCTAATATTTTCTGGTACCTCCGCTACGACAAGTTTCCTAACATTTGATCATTGAAAACTTACTTGCCAGAATGGTACAGGCTGATGTTAGCAACCACAAGCTTTGTATTCATTCGATTTCATTTCCGTTGTTACATTTACTTACCACGAGACACAACATAAAGGGCTGCAGTTACCTTCTGAACGACTCAGGAGCATACGCTACCACTGTAACACAGAGCTTAATGGCCTCACTTATCGAGAATGTCAGGTCTTCGTTTCCATAGCAGAAATCTGAAGGGATAGAAGGTCAAGGCACACAGTCAGAGTGGCTTCTGCTAGGAATGAAGAACTTATTGCTCCTAACATTATCTTTCCAGTTTTATTTTCTAGCTATTGCTTTGTCAGACTTTATTCCCACACTGTGAACACTATCAATTTCTTCATCTATTTTAAAAGGACTGAACATTCTGTTTTACACTTTTGAATAAGCAGATGAAAAATAAAAGTGTTTTTATGCAGTATAGTTTTTTTTTAAAAACCTCACCTACTAGAGATATCCAAGGGCATTTGGATGGTCTAAAGTGAGACATGAGACTTTATTTTTGAATTATCTCTACTTCTAACAATCCATGATAATAAAAGGCCATTTTGGTGGCTTACACTTCGAAAAGTGCAGTGCTAGAGTTGTAGTTCACTAAGCATCATTTTGATGCAATTTTTATGGCAGAGAACTCCTTACTGTTTAAGGTTTACAAGAAATTGAAAAAAACACACAAAAAAACAAAATAGAACAAGAGATTGGAAAAGTATCCATTCGATTTTTACCACTAATCCATATATTTTTGCTGTTTGATTTAGTTCCAAATATTCAATATAGAGTTGCTTTTTAAAGAACCATTGCAAAGAGACAAAGAAATGCCAAGGCAAAGTTTGCTTTTACCTAAGGACTTAAGAGGCTTCTCAGCTTTGACCAACTCTAAGATGTCTAGTATGTCAGTGGTCTCTCCTTCCAGGGACTGCAGCAAGTCAAACAGGCACTGAGCTGACACGCCTTTGCTGGACCCACTATTTGCAGCATCCTGTATAAGGAAAGGCAATTTTAGTTTATTGATTCTTCTTGTCTCAGTACCAATATGGTTTGATCAGGAAATCAAATTTCACAAACACTACTGCCAATAACAATTACACCTTGTTTTCAGCTTACATAATTCTACATCCAACATTGCTGCTGGAACACCTGACTTTTAAAAGATCTATTAAGTGCTAATCTGGTACAAAATTCACATTTGTGGGGACACAAAAATATAGCAATACTGGCCCTGAGTGCTCCTGATGAAGGGACAGGCCTGATACACAGCTGAGCCAGCACCCAGGGACAATGAGCAACCTCAGAACAAAAAACAGTGATGAGCTACACTGCCCCCCCCACTAGGCAGAAACTGTGAACAATGAGCCTGGCTGCTTCTCCTTGCTCTCCCCCATACCACCATTATCCTGTGCAGCAAACAAGCCCTGAGCCCTCCCCAACAAACCCTGCCCCTGCAAGAACCAGCAGTGGGGTTCAGGAAAACTGTAAACAAATGTACAGCAGCCTCTGCCTGCACTGATCTCAGAGGCAGAGAATATTATTTTTCCAAAGAGGAGGCACATAGAGGCACAAGGCCAAAGAGGAGAAACCCACCCCAAGAAAAGCTCTGAGAGTGAAAAAAATCGACCAAGAGAAAATACTGTAAGATGCTGAGAGACACCAATTGGGCAGTGAAAGGAAAACCACCCCATATCTGCCAGGAGAAAAATCCCTTAGGGCCAGGAAGGGAAACACATCAAGTATAATGCACTCCCTCAGGAACAAAGCATCTCAGAGAGAAAACGGAAAATCTCAAGAAAGGGAACTTATAGATTTGGATATATATGAACTAAGTGACACAGATTCAAGACTGCAGTTCTAAAAATACTTAGAGAGCTCAAGGAATGCTGGCTGAGTACTCAGATCCAGATAAATGATCTCAGAAAGGAAATCTCTGAACAAAAGAAACACTTTAACAAAGAAATTAAAACTGTAAAAAAGAATCAAATAGAAATTCGGAAGATAAACAATGCAATAAAGGAAATAAAGAATGAACTAACTAGCATAGGAAGCAGGATCGACCAGATGAAGGAAAGAATTAGTGACATCAAAGATAGAAACATGGAAATTGAATAGAAGAAAAAAGGCAGAGATTTGAGAATCAAAAAGAAAATGAGAGATCTCTACAAGAACTATCTGACTCCATTAAAAAAAATTAGGATAATAGCAATACCAGAAGAAACAGAACAAAATTCTAATGAGAACTTAGTCAAACAAATAGTAGACAAGAACTTTCCAAACCTATAGGAAGAACTGAAACCTGAAATTCAAGAAGAAAACAGGACCCCCTAGCTACCTGAATCCCACCAGACCTTCTCCAAGGCACATTGTACTGAAGATGTCAAAAATTAAAGACAAAGAAAGACTTATCAAAGCAGCTAGGGGGAAAAAGTTATAACCTTCAAAGAAAAGCTAATCAGGCTGTCATCAGACTTCTCAGCAGAAACTCTTCAAGTCATAAGGGAGTAGAATCATATATTCAAAATATTAAAAAAGAGGAACTACCAGTCAAGAATAATCTATCCAGCAAAGTTATCCTTTAGATATGAAGGAGGAATAAAGACCTTTTCAGACATACAGAAGCTGAGGGAATTCGCCAACACAAGGCTGGCACTCCAGGAAATATTGAAGGAGGCTACTTGACCTGAAACAAAAAGCCAAAATAAATGGCAAAAAGTTGGGACAAAACAACAACAACAACAAAACATAAAAAAGGAAGAAGTAAAACTTTGAATTCCTAAAACAGAATAGAAATTAAAAGCATGCTTAAGAAAAGGACCCACTACATACATGAAACTTTCCTTTTCATAAACCTCATGGTAACTACTCAAAAACAAAACCACCCAGAACCAAGACACACAACAACAACAACAACAAAAAAAAACAAAAAAAACAAAAAAAAAAAAAAGAAGAAGAAGGAAAAGTCATAGAATACCATCAAACTAAAAAACAAAAAACAAACAAACAAAAAAGACAGTGAGAAAAAAGCTAAGTAGAAACCAAGACACAACTAAAAACAGAAGTAAAAAATGGCCATAGGAAATCTTTATGTATCAGCCATCACCCTAATTGTGAATGGACTAAACTCACCAATAAAAAGGCACAAAGTAGCTGACTGGATTAAAAACAAAACCCATCTATATGATGTCTCCAAGAGACACACCTCAGCCACAAGGACAAACACAGACTCAAAGTTAAAGGATAGAAAACAATACTCCAAGAAAATGCCATCCAGAGAAAAGCAGAAGTAGCCATACTTACATCTGATGAAACAGACTTCAGGATAAAAAAGGTACTAAGAGACAAAAATGGACATTTCATAATGATAAAGGGGACAATACAATAACAAGAAGACATGACACTTACCAATCTATATGCCCCCAACAAGGAAGCACCAAAATTTATAAAGCAACTACTTAAAGATTTGAAAGGTGAAAGTGACAAAAACACAATTATAGTAGGGAACCTAAACACACCCTTGACAGCCATGGACAGATCATCCAAACAGAAAATAAATAAGGAAATTTCAGCTCTAAATGATACAACAATTGGACATAATTGACATGTACAGGACACTCCATCCTACAACACAAAACTATACATTCTATTCTAGTGCACATGGAACATTCTCATATGCTGGGACACAAAACTAGCCTTAGCAAATTCAAGAAAATTGAAATCATACAAAGTGTATTCTCAGACCATAAAGCCTTGAAATTAGAGATCGACTGCACAAAAAAAGCAGAAAAAACCACATATACATAAAGATTAAACAACATGTTACTAAAAATTGACTGGATCAAAGAAGAAATAAAAGACAAGACTAAAAAATACATAGAAACCAATAACAATGAAAATATAATGTATCAAAATTATTGGGATGTGGCAAAAGCAGTAATAAAAGGGAAATTTGTATCATTACAGATGTATCTCAAGAAACAAGAAAAATCATGAGTAAGCAACCTAATATCCCATCTTAAACAACAAGAAAAAGAAGAACAAAAAAAGCCCAAAGTCAGCAGACGCAAGGAAAGAATAAAAATTAGAGCAGAACTACATGAAATAGAGAACAGAAAAACAATAGAGAAAATTAATACAACGAAGAGTTGGTTCTTGGAAAAAAAAATCAATAAAATTGACAAACCCCTGGCTAGGCTCACCAAGGGGCAACCAGAAAAAACATAAGTAACCAAAATGAGAAATGAATGGGGAGAAATTACCACTAATACCACAAATGAAACAACCTTGAAGAAACGAACAAGTTTCTAGAAACATGTAAGTCTACTTAGACTGAACCAAGAACTGGATAATCTAAATAGACCAATCAACAGCAAGGAAATTGAAACAATCATCCAAAACCTCTCCAAAGGCCAATGCCCAGGACCAGACAAGTCTCACCAATGAGTTTTATTAGAAGAGGAACTAATGCTTATCCTCCTCAAATGCTTCCAAAAAATTGAAGAAGCGGTAATACTTAATACTTCCCAACTCTTTCCACAAGGCCAACATAACCTTAATATCAAAGCCTGGTAAGGATAACACACACACACAAAAACTACAGACCAATATTTCCAATGAACACAGATGCAAAAATTCTAAACAAAATACTAGCAAATAGAATACAACAAGGCATTGAAAAAATTATAAACCACAATCAAGTATGATTCCTCTCACTAACACAAGGATGGTTCAACATACCCAAATCAATTAATGTGATACACCACAAAAACAAATTAAAAGATAAAAGCCATATGATTTATCAATTGATGCAGAAAAAGCATTTGATAGGATATGACATCCATTTATGATCAAAACACTTAATAAAATGGGTAGAGAAGGAAAGTTCCTCAACGTAACAAAGGCCATATATGACAAACCCTCAGGTAATACTGAAAGGGGAAAAGCTGAAGCCTATTCTCCTAAAATCAGGAACAAGAGAGGGATACTCTCTGCCACCACCGTTATTCAATATAGTATTGGAAGTTCTAGCCAGAGCAATCAGGCAAGAGAAAATAATAAAAGGCATGCAAACTGAGAGAGAAGAAGTTAAACTGTCACTTTTTGCAGATGACATGATCCTTTATATAGAAAATTCTAAAGACTCCACTAGAAAACTATTGGAAATAATAAACAAATACAGTAAATTTGTACAATATAAAAATGTACAAAAATCAATTACATTTCTATATACCAACAATGAAACTTGAGAAAAACAATACCTTTTGCGATTGCAACAAAAAGAATAAAATACTTAGGAGTAAACTTTACAAAGAATGTGAAGGACTTATATACACAAAATTATTGAGACGCTACTAAAAGAAATTGAAAAGAACTCAAATAAATGGAAAGATATTCTGTGTTCATGGATTGGAAGAATCAACATAGTTAAAATGGCCATATTACCCAAAGCAATACACAGATTTAATGCAAGTCCTATCAAAATCCCACATTCTTTCAAAAAATAGATAAAAGAATCACATTTGTATGGAAACACAAAAGACCCCAAATCGCCAAAGCAATCCTACATAAAAAGAATATAGCTGGAGGCATCACACTCTCCAGTTTCAATCTATACTGCAAAGTGTAAATAATCAAGACAGCTTGGTATTGGCAGTAAAACAGACACACAGGCCAATGGAACAGAGTTGAATACCCAGAAATAAACCCACAAATATATGGACAGTTAATTTTTGTTAAAGAAGCAAAAAATACACACTGGGGAAAAAAAAGCCTCTTCAGCAAATGGTGCTGGGAAAATTAGAAAACCACATGCAGAGGAGTGAATGTGAACTGCAAACTGTCACCGTATACCAAAATTAACTCAAAATGGATTAAAGACCTCCATGTGAGACCCAAAACAATAAACCATATACATGAAAACATCAGTACTAAACTTATACACCTTGGGTTTAGGGAAGACTTTATGAATCTAACCTAAAAGGCAAGACAAGTAAAAGCAAAAGTAGATAAATGGGACTATATCAAACTAAAAAGTTTCTGCACAGCAAAAGAAACCATCAATTAAGCAGAAAGACAACCAATTGAATGGGAGAAAATATTTGCAAACAAATGGCTCTGATAAGGGGCTAATATCTAAAATATATAAAGAACTTGCACAACTTAACAATAAAAAAAAAAAACCAATCAAATTAAAAAATGGGCAGAGGACCTGAACAGACACTTCTCCCAGGAAGACATACCAATAGCCAACAGATACGTGAAAAAATGCTCAAATTCCTAGCTTTTAGGAAAATGCAAATCAAAACCACAATGAGATACCACCGCACACCTGTTAGAATGGCTGTTATCAACAAGACAAGGAATAACAAGTGCTGGAGAGGATGTGGAGAAAAAGGAACCCTCACACACTGCTGGTGGGAATGCAAACTAGTACAACTACTATGGAGGTTCTTCAAAAAATAAAAAATAGAGTTACATATGACCTGGCAATCCTCCTTCTGGGTATCTACCCCAAAATTTTGAAAACCTTAGTCTGCAAAGATATATGTACCCCAATGTTCATCACAGCGCTGTTCACAGTGGCCAAGTCATTGAAACAGCCAAAGTGCCCTGTGACAGATGACTGGACAAGGAAGCTATGGTACATGTACACAATGGAATATTACTCAGCTATAAGAAAAGATAAAATACTGCTATTTGCAACAAAATGGATGGTTCTTGAGATTGTCATGCTAAGTGAAGTAAGCCAGATAGAAAAAAGCCAAGACCATATGACTTCACTCACATATGGAACACAAAGCTGGAAGCAACAAAGAAATAAACTCATGGACACAATCAATAGTTTAGTGTTTAGTGGTTACCTGAGAGTATGGGAGGAGCGGGTGGGAGAGAAGGGCAGGGACTCAAATATATGGTGATGGAAAGAGAACTGACTCTGAGTAATGAACACATAACACAACACATAGATGATGTATTGTAGAACTGTACACCTGGAACCTATTAATTTTTGCTGACCAATGTCACCCCAATAAATTTAACAATTAAAAAAAAAGCTAAATATAAGGTGATGGAAAGAGAAGTCACATTAGGTGGTGAACTTATTATACATCAAGTTGACAATGCACTGTAGAATTGTATGCCTGAAACCTATGTAATCCTTGCTAACAGATGTCACCCCAATTAGTCTAACAATAAAAATGAATTAAAAAAATAAATAAATAAATAAATAAAAAATAAAAAAAACTTCAAAAAAATACAGCCGTATGTGAACTGCCAGGCAACTCCATGCCAATGGCTCCTCTGGTCTGTGACTGTAGGACTCAGCATTCTCAATGGCAATTTTAATAATGAATTAGCTGAATACTTCAAATATGTTTTGGGGAAAAGATGCTGATTTTAACAACTGGGAATTTTACAGATCCTATTTGATAATATATCTCCAAAAGGAAGGTATTTGCCATCTCAAATCTATTTAAAATGGCTTTGATTCTTTCACTAAAATAATAAATGCTTATTAAATTCCTACTATGTGCAAAACACCATTCTGTGCAGTAAGGTTATAGCAAACCAAAAACAAAGCACACACACAAAACAACTAAAAACAAGCAGGAAACAAAGGTCTTGCTTGAATGGAGCTTCAATTCTTTTGTGGGGTATGGTAGAGATACATAATAGTGAAACAAATATAGGTATGGTATGTGATATATCATAAATGCTCTGAAGAAAAAGAAAAATAAAGTGGGCTAAGTGCTAGAGCGTGATACAGAGGGAGGAGAATCAGGAACGCTTCCTTTTTATGCTTTTCTATTTTTCATCCTTTAAGTATAAAAAACTGAAGTTGGTCTATCTGCATGCGAGGGGTTGAGATGAAGGCTGAAGATAAATGTTGACCAGAAATTATTTTCTGGTTGAAATGATTTATGGCATTCATATCCCATTGGTTGAAGAAAGAGAGCTGAGAGATGATTATACAAACAATCAATGACCAGGCCATATTTCAAAGTAGAATTCTGATCCACAGCCTGTAGTAACCTGACCTGGAGACCAACTCAAACCCACTGTCTACAGTAACCAGCCCAGGAAGCCAGCCTACTGATAAGCCCTGTAACGATAAGGCTCCAAACAGCCAGGACTTGATTAATAACTGACGACTTCCTTAACCCTTGTCCCTGCTTTCAACACTGGACCAATCCGACAGCCAAATAATTACCCCTCAGCAACCACATAGGCTGCCTGCTTCTACTTCACCCACGACAGCTTGCTTCCCCAGGCCAGCACCTCCATTTGGGCATACCTGAAGCCTTCCCTTTTCTCCCTGTGAAGTTTTCTCACTCCTCTGACTTTGAGTCTTTGCCAAAACACAAGTGACAGTGGTGGACATCTTTGCTACAGCAAGCTCTTAATAAAGAGCCTTTGCTTTTTTCTCATTGGCTTGGTCTTGGTTTATCTGCATAGAATTTACTCACAGGAAATTCCAGGAGAGGGGCCACACTAGCAAACAGCTGGAGCACGAAGGGCTTCCGGTGTATAATGTAGAACTGGTGGCAGGCAAATTCGATGGCTTGACGCAACTGGGGATTGCTTTCATAATCAGAGTACACCTAGGGGAAAATGCCACATATTCAGAAAATGCTCAATGACATAACAAAGTTGTCTTTGCTTCCAAAACTCACAGCCATGGGAAGCATGGAGGCAAATGGGGAGTTTTATAAACTGAGGGAGGGGAGTGTAAAATAGTATAACCTTTCTTGAGAGAAATTTGTTAATATACATAAAAATTCTAAAAATATAAATACACATTTCCCCCAGAAGTCTGTGAGTAGGAATTCATCTCAAGACAAGAACTGGATAGATGTACAAAGATGTATCAGAATGCCTGCTGCAGTTTCTTGTAACAATGGAAAATTTGAAACAGCTTAAATTACTCATAAACTGGTATTGGTTAAATTGATTATGGCATATGCATACAACAGAATACTTCACAGCTATTAATATTTTTTAAAATACTAAAGCACTAAATGTAAATAATGCCCATGATATTCTTAGTGTTACATGAAAACAGTAGGTAACAAACTTGAATATATGGTCAATTCAACTTTTCTATTTAAAAAAAAAAGGTAGAATAGAATGCCAGGATTTTCTAGAAGTGTGAACAATGGTTATGTAGGAGGGAGAATTATAAGTGATCTTTATTTTCTTCTTTAAACTTTTTTTAATCTTCTGAATTTTCTAATGAACATTTATTGTTTGTAAGTATTATTAAAAAGTTTGTAATGATTATTAAAAACATTATAAACATAGGGAAAATTCCAACTATTTAAAAATAGGGCAGAGAGCCCTGGTGATATTAAAAGTAAATTTCCTGCCCCTGTAGGTTTAACAAACTCTACTTTGCCTATGCATGTAATACTTCCAAAACTTTTATTATAATAAAACTATAAAAACAGAGAACTAGGATGAGCCCCAAGGCCCTGTATGAACTTTATTCAGTACTCCTAAATGTAGTCAGATACACATTAGAGATGAGTAAACAGAAACCGTTCTGCTAAATTCACCTCCTTCAATCCCTTCATGTTGAATTTAATGGTAATGAAAATCTCTATTCAGATAGAGAGAGGTCAGAGCACGTCTTGGGAGAAACATCAGCTGAACACCTGCCGTACATTTGAACAACGGTTCTCAAACATTCTCAGGCACCAGAACCACCTGGGGGGGTCTTGTTAAAACACAGATTACTGGACCCTGACTTCAGAGTTTCTGGTCCTGCTGGTTGGGGACAGGGCCTGAGAATCTGCATTTCTAACAGAGCCCCAGGTGATGCCGGTACTGCTGGTCCAGAGACCACACTTAGAGGATCACTGGTCTAGAAGAAATGGAAAATATTCCAAGTCTGGAGGATCTCAGCATAGAATGGAATATTGTGACTTCTGGGAAATTTTTAAGGGGATTTCATTTGGTGCTTTCTGCTGTCACAAAAGAAGATAACTCCACCATTTAATGTTTCAGTACAGATCTTATTGACCCGCTAGATGAGCAGTGCTCGGGTTCATTGGCATGGAGAGGAGAGCCTGGGCACCTGCAGCATGGTGGGCAGGATCCACTGGTAGCCGCTGAGCGAGAACAGGTGGTTGAAATGCACAGCGCTGTTGATGACAGTGGCAGCATATTGCCTGAGCAGGGCACTGTCTTCTGGGTGGAGGATCAGAGCTCCGTTAAAAACATTGAGGAAAAGCATGATTTCATCTCCCCAGGGAAACTCGCTTGGCATGCCCAAGAACATCTCCTCCAGGAGCTGGATCCACAGGCTTTTCTGAAGAGTGTCCAGGCCAAAGAGCTCCTTCCCGGCTGTGAGAACATGAAACAGCAAGAGACGGAATTAGCCCCGCACCAACCCTGTCAGTGTGGGAGGGCCATCAAACCCAAGGTCACTGCTGTTTCCCATTTGTCCCAACTCCAGGATGTGAAGGTCTACGGGGGACATGGTTCCCAGCACAATATTGTGGGACCGGGACAAGACTTCCTAGTTCTCAAAGGCCTTTTACCATCACCTCTTTGCTTCAGCTCTGTGGGCAAGACAGGGCAGGCATTTTCAGCCTGCTGCTGCTGAGTAAGCTGTGGCTTTGAGAAAAAAATATGTTATTTCAGACAGAAAATGGCAGGGCTGGGACTAGTGCTTGGTCTTTTAACTCCTGCTTGGATTAGAGTTCTTCCTACTAATACTCTGGAGTTTCTAGAAGCCATTGAGTACAGGTCTGATCATTTAAGCAAACTGTCCCAAGTGAATAACTGAGTGACAGGACGAGCTTTCAAAGTGGGTCTCTTTCTGTGTCCCTGTCTCTGTTCTCTCCCTCTCTCAAATCAGGTATAATTTAGAAAGAGTAAATTGTACAGTTGAATAAGTTGTGACAAAAATAAACACTCATGTAACCACTACCCCAATCAATACAGAGACCATTTTGTCACCTGAGAAAGGTCCCTTTGGCCTTTTTCAGGAAAGTTATTCCCTCCAGCATCAACCACTGTCCTGATGTCTGTCACTATAGGACAGGTTTGCCACCGCTTGAGCTTCACATAAATATTTATCCTTCACCTAGTCAAGTACTCCCCTAACACCACACAACTTCCACCACATGCATATGATTAGCTTTGAGTACTGGTCTCAAAGTTTGGTCCTCAGAATAGCGGCATCATCATTACCTGGGACCTTAAGATAAATGCAAGTCCCCAGGCTGCATGATAGAGGTACTGAATCAGAAACTCCTGGGTTTCTGATGGCCCAGCCATCTGTGTTTTATCAAGCCCTCCAGGTGATTCTGGTGCAAAGTCATGGCTGAGAACCACTGGCTTATAGAACTGTCTGTTGATTAGAATGCTCTCCAGCTAAGGACAAAACAAGGACATGAAAAGCTCAAGAAAGGACATGCTTTTCTCCTGATACCTTGAGGATCACTGAAGAGTGAAAACTCAGCATCAATAGCGCTCCGAGGAAACGAGGGCAGTCGGAGGAGGTCTTCCTGCAGCATGGACACGTGGGACTGTTTGTGGGCGGTGGGGATCTTCTGGGTCAGGGAGATGAGAAACAAAACCCGCCCCACTTCTTCCAGCTTCCGAGTGAACACCTAGTGCCAGCAAAAGCGGAGCAGGCGGAAAGCAGAATTAGCAACTCCGAAATTACAGAGTAAAATCTTCAATGGCAAACCAGGTTGATAAAATTAAGAGTGGGGAAAGTGAAAGGAGAAAATAATTTTTTTCTTCATCACATAGGAAAAGCAAACAATACTTAACTGACCCTCACTTCCTGCATCTGTCTGCTCTACGGCAGAGGTGTTTCTTACGGGGTTTGCAGGCTACAGGAGCACGAGGCAGGCTTTGCCAAGAACAGTTCAATATTAAAGAGAGGCCATTTGTCTGGACACCATCATATGGGAGACCTTCTCCAACAGGAGTCAGCCAGCCAGTCCCAATTGCTTCTACCATTTCCACAGATGCCTTAAGCAGTTTCCTGTGAGTTCTGGGTTTGCCTCATTCAAAATGACTGAAGTGGAATCCAGAAAAAAAAATCTATCTCGAGACAAAAGCTGATGGGACCTACATTAGTGCCCCTTTAACCCTGAATTTAGATGGCACAGATATGATACGGGGATCTTGGTCCCTTCTCTTAGTTCTTTTTCTGTTGATGATCAATGGACAGGGGATGTGATTAGGGAGTGGTAGGCAGTGAACAGCTGCTGAAGAAACTTCGGAGCCAGAACCATGGCCCGTATGTTATTCTCCCCCTGAGGAACTTGCAAAGAAGTCTTAACATTCAACATGGAGGGCACACAAAGCAGGAGCCCCATTGTATGCTACACTTTGAAAACATCTTCTTAACCATGATTTAAAAAAATAAAAATGAATGAAGTGCCATTATTGATGATGGCTTTGGTTATTTTGCTGCAAACATCAGAGGCTGGGATAATTTGGGGGAAATTGTTTTAGAAATTGTTTAAACATAAGCTCTTACAGGTTTGCCCAACATCTCACACCTTGTAACACAGTTAGTATTTTCTTTCTTTTAAATATAATTTAGGTAGTTAGTAGTAACTATATTTTTAATTATTTAAGTGGTCTAATTCAATGCCATTCTTATTCATCTCATGAATGTATTTTGGACAGTTGAAGCCAAATTAGCATGTGTAGAAAAACTGAAATTATAAAGTCTCCTGAAATTCTTATTTAGACATTTTATTAAAAATAAATGTAAATCAATTACAAATAAATGTAAATAAAAAATAAATTAACAAATTACATAGTCTATATTAAAACTGTATCATTATTAGACTCGTGTACTACAGCTATATTTTGCATGCAAAATAGTGAATTTTCTTAAGCCTAAAATCTGATTTACAGTGAGATATGTGAACATTATTCTGCTTTTCATTCTTAAATCTAAGTACAAATGCTTGGTTATGTCTCCTTCTATTTTAAATGAAGTTAGTGACATGCCCAAGGTCAGATCACTGGTCAGTGGCAGAACTGGGATTGAGTCCAAGTTTCAAACATATTACATTGGTTCTTTTTATTTATTTTTTTCTAGCTAGCATAAACCTCTGGGACAACCATCCTGTTTTACAAAAATATGGAATGAAAATCCACATCTAGAAATGAGTAGGTAAATAAATGAGAAGATTTCTCTTGTTTACAGCCAATGATTCATCATAGCATTACTCCAGTGAGTGCTCCTTCATAGTTTTACATTATGATCTGATTTATAAGGCTTAACACCCTATTTTGAGGAACCATCTATTAACCAAGGGCCCATCCATCCACTCTCTCTAGAAAGGATCATAAGAGAATCACAGAATCTCAGGATTGGCAACACATTTACAGATAGATCATCTATCCCAATGACACGACAGAACCATAAGAATAAAAGTGGTGGTCGGGCACCTGCTTCTGAATGAGCTCCTGTCCTTTCTCTGGATGCATGTGTACAAGGTTCAGCTGTGGAGATACTGACCTCCGGAAAGGATAGATATCCCGAACATAGGTCTGTGATGGGATGACACAAAGACAAACAGGTCAAACGACTCAACTTTTCCTCTCACTTCCTCTTTATTCCAGAGTCAGACAAACAAAAGTTATGTACTTTCTAATGGTTTTGATTCTCACTACTTTATAATCCCCAATGCTACAAAATCCCAGAGAAGGTAAACCCTCTCTTCAGGAAAAGCTTCAGATGACACAGGCTGAGTATCCTTTCCAAACACCAGGGTGTCACAGCTGTTGGGAGCAAAGGAGCCAAAAGCAATTTACTAAATGACATTCTGGAAGAAGAAAGTTACTGATGTGAGATCAGTGGTTTTCTTGAAGTCTTCTTTTGCTCATTAGATCCGATCACCCTGATCACGCTTAACATAATAGAAAGGGGAATCAGAACAACATTAAAATTCCAAATACTATACACATGTAATTATTATATGGGCAACTTAGATTTTCATTTAGATGTAATAGTAAGGAGTAACTAAATGTTTTACTTAGCTTATTTCCTTTAATTTGTAACAACCACCCTAGAGCAGACACTATTATCATCACCTTCATTTTACAGACAAGGACTCTGAAGGATACCAAGGTAAAGTGGATAGTGCACAGCTACATAGACAGTAAGGTGGTGTGGCTCAAGTGGCCATATGCCTAACTTCTAAATAACAAAGACTCTCTGAGGGCAAGCTGCCCTCAGGAAAGGCAAGATGAGCTTTGGGCACAACTCAACATGAGGCGCCTTACTGCACAGTCTCACCTTATTGTAGTGGATGAGGTTCCATCGTTTATCCATGAGAAAATAATGTGTTGACTGGGATTCTGGGATATTAAAAAACTCCAGACACTCCTAGAACAGTAACAACATACTTCAATAAACATTTATTGAGAACATAATATGTGTCAGGTAGTAAGCTGAAAAATGCAAATATTAAGATAAGGTAGTTTCTTACAAGGATTTTTTTATATATCTCATACACTTTTTATATATTATGTCTATCTCTTTATATATATGTGTGTATATATATATATATATATATATATATATATATATATACACACACACACACACACACCCCAAACATACATGGATACACAAAGAATGATATAATAAAGACTAGTAATATAATATAAACCATCTGTTCTCATAGTGCTAAAAGATGTACAATTAGAATTCAGATAGAGTGATGAGCTATGGAAGCATAGTGGCATCTACTGGTCTCAATATAGTGAAGACAGCATATTTAGTAACATAACTGACTCTGGGTGGTGAACATACAATGCACTACATAGATGATGTATTATAGAAATGTACACTTGAAACCTATATAATTTTACTAACAAATGTCACCCCAATAAATTTAAAAAATAAAAAACAGAAACCATTAAAAAAGAATAATACAAACTACAATGCATTGAGCACTTATTATATGTTGTATTCCAAGTTCAATGCTTTCCATGTAGACAACTTTCCATGTAGAACCTGCACTAATACCCCAGTACTGTTGAAAAAGAAACTGAGACTAGAGAGGTCCTATTTTTTTATTTTGGTCACACTAGTTGTGGTGGCCCTTGTGTTGGACTCACTCTTTCTGTCCTCATATTATCCCACCACTCAACATGAGAGAAAAATGGAGTGGTTGTTGAACTTTGCTTTTGTGCGCCTTAGAAATTCTCTGGAGGTGTCTGAGTGAGACTCAGGCTTAACAACCCTTTCTACTGAAATAAAATATACACATTTTTCACAAGTGAATTTTTCAGAAGCCTTTTCTACTTATGTTTGGAGTTGAATTCCAGGAAATTAGATTTCCAAAAGTGTGGACTCCAGATTAATAAACATCAGTGATTCTAATGGGAATCACTGTACTGGCTTACTTATCACTTTACCTTAAAAATCTTACAGGCACATATCACTATGGACTGCATTTCTTTTGAGGGAAATAACTGCCATATCCACTAAAAATGCTTTCTTGACTCACTTGATTTATTCTAAGTTTTATATTTTCTGCTTCTCCAATAATTTTCTGCTGGTGACAAGTGAAGACCGTATATCATTTAAGTAGATGCCACAAAAAGAGTCTCTGGCATACTTCATCAGCTGACAGCTAGAGTTTGCCCCAGTGCTGTCAGTGTATAAACCCCAGGCACCTACAGGACCATGTGTGATGCCCGGAAGCTCCCAGGCAGGAAGGCACAGCATTCCCAGGAGAATTAGGAGTTACACCAGAGGCTCATGCTGCTGGGTAGTTGAGAAAGAACGTGCGTGATTTCGCCTTCCTTGATGCAGAAATCAAATGCCAGTAAGTGTAGGGGGAATTGTGCAAGTAAACAGGGGAAATACACAATAGTGGAATAGAGTCTATAAGAGGTAAATAAATGCATATCTTCGTTTGAAGATAGAAAAATGCGGAGTTCCCTGGTGGTGTAGTGCTTAAGGCTTCGGCGCTGGTGCTGTCAGCGCTGTGGCCTGGATTCGATTCCTGGCCAGGGAACTACCCATATACAAAAAACCAAAACAAAACAAACAAAAAAAGAAAAATGCTGCTTAATTCTAAACTGGATGTTCAGTGAAATGGCCATAGATAGGGTGCATAAAAAAATCATTTCTATTAAAAGTCATCCCTACCTTTAACAGGGCTTCAAACTGAGTATCTTCATGGACTGGTAACTGGGTTGGGATATCACACTCATTCTGTCCATGAACTACCAAGGTTTTGGTACCTACAGAAAGTAAAAATTACAGTAAATTGACTTGTACTATAGGAAAATTTGTGTTTAAGGCACAAAATATTTAAATTATCAGTAAGGTAATATTTTATTGTTGTGATTATAAGTACTACTAGTGCTTAATATGTATTGTACTAACTGCTCTCCTTTATTTATAGTTAGATATATATTTTCAATAAATTTAGTTATTATTAAACTGTGATAGCTACCATTTATAAAGTTCTCAATACTTTCACATGTGTTTTATGTGTGTAATCATATTTAAATCTCATAGCAACCCTGTGACATGATTATTATTATTTTCATCTTAAAAATGAGGAAACAGAGAAAATTTATTCTTATAAGTAAGAATTTGTAAGTAACCTATTCACAGACACATTTATTTAGTAAAAGCGTCAGAATTAAATCCTTAGGCATTTCAACAAATAATATATCCTGTAGTTTAAAGACATGATCAGGCAATAAGACAATATAAACAGAAATATAAGCAAAACCAAAACAGGTTTAAACGTACATTTTCTATATCCTACTTAGCCAGTGAGACAGTACTTTCTCTACTTCATTCATTACTTACGAATCTTTATGAATATTATGATATATCTTGATTTTAATGAGTTTTTAAAGTATACAAAAGACAATATGAGTTTCTTTGCTATAATAAAAATTGATCACTTTGTTGGATCATCTACAGAACATATATTAATATACAACTACCATTTATTGAATACTTATCATGAGTCAGGTATGACAGTGAATATTTTACATATCTAAACTTATTTATTCTTCATGATTGTGAAATATGAACTATACCTGTATCTTACATGAGGGAAAAAAAGCTTGAAAAATGATGTACTTTTTCAAAGCTAATACTAACTTTCCAGACAATAAATGATAGTGCTATGGTTTTAACACAGGCCTCTGCTGCCAGAACCTGTGCTCTTTTATGTCATGTATTCTTTCCCTTTATTTCAATACATGTATTATCTCATATTTTCTTAGTCACTGCATGAGGTTAAAGTCAATAGCAAATTTTTTTTTTTGCAGTGAATAGCAAAATTTGTATCTTAAAGAAAGACAAACTATCCTAAGTGAAAAGGAGCTGCACCTAGAGTTTATGTTGCATTTAATGCTCCTTTGTGATTCTCCTTCCTCCTGCTTTTTCCTCTTTCAATTTTTCATAAAGCCAAGTCTCACAGACTTTACAAAGGACTGGGGTCCATGCCATGCCCACAATATTATTCTCCTTGCAGTGCCAAAAATTCATGCGGAAAGGCCCTCAGTTCAGCTGGCTCTCTGTGACCAACGTAAACAAATCTGCACCCTTGGCAGCCTTCAGGGACTGATTCACGGGATCTCAGTTCTGATGTCTGCCTTCTCGGCTGGCCGTCACTGACTTTCAAAGGGTCTATTATATTTCTTTAGATTGTCTTCAACAAAAAATCTTTTGAAGCACCCAATGCCAGTGTCAGAACTCTGAAAAGTTTCTCATGAAGGAGAGATGCTTGGCCTTTAAAAGAGCTATTTATAGTCTTAAAAAAAAAAGAAGTAATGGTGCCCAACGCCGGAGAGGATTACCTGGCATGGAAGCGGTCACCAGGAGCTTGACCTCACACTGCTCCTTCTTCATGGTCTGCTTCAGGTCCTTGAAGAAGAGGCCCTCCACATAACCCACCACCTCCCACAGGAAAGTCAGGGTGGCTGAGATGGCATCCATGCCCCACTCGCAGGGCGTCCGCACGAAGTACATGATCAAGCCCACCTACGAGGCAGAACAGGAAGAGTTGACAACGCTATGATAATCCCACGCTCACGGTCTCATTTTCCTGCCTTTCATTTTCTTAATTAAATAAAGAAATGGTGCCTTGGTCTTCTCTGTTCCAATGCTCCTCCAGCACTCTCCATGGCAGTAAGCAGGAGAGGGTATAACTGGAAAACTGACTGGAGCAGATCGCCATACATTTTTATGCATCACGAAACTGGTGACTGCCTAAGAGGAAGGCAGAAGATCATGTTTTCAGGCTTCAAGTCACTTGGTAGCTCAGGTACCTAGGCTACCCCGAATTAATCTCTCTATGATATTTGCCCAAGTGCTCCTGGCACCTTGAATTATGTATTTTATGTATTTATGGCTAAGTTGGTGAACTTCAAATTCCTTGTGTCCTCTTAATAAGTTCAAAAAACTGTGTGCCCTTTTGTAAATTTTTAAGCTGACATTTAAAATGACTCATTATAAATTTATTATTTTTTTATATTATAGAAGTGGTATAGGTTAAACATTTAATACATGAAAACAAAAGGATGAATTATAATTGAAATGTGTATTTCATAAAATTTGATGAAATAAGTTTTTAACTATCTCATTGAATAACAAACAACAAAAATCAGAAAAACAATGTAAAATATCCCCCCCTGACCACCATGGCTTTTATCTATAATTTCTTTAAAAAAGTTGTTAATCCCAGAAAACTTTCCAGTAATTAGTGTCACTAACCTAATTTACTTTGGTGGTTCTGAACGCTGAACATCCTAATGAAAGCCAAACCTCATCCCTAGAAAAATCTATAAAATATAAGAAAAGATGGGAAGTCCTATAGGTTTAAAGTGCCTTGATCATACAGAAACAAGGCTTCCTTAAAACTAATACAGTACCCCAGATTCTTTCACTGTCTTACGCGTCCATCAGTGCAGTCTGGTGATATCCGTGATGGTCAGGGTAGGCCCTTCTGTGGACAGTAGGGGGATGATGATGGAGGTGGCAGGCATGCACAAGAAGTGTTAGTGCCTATTTGTAAGTTGAGGGCTCGAAGATGTATTCCCTTAAAACATGTCTGGGCATCAAACCCCTCTAAAAATCTTCACAGGCCCCAGATGTGCTCCTTTTCCATGTTGAAGGTCACTGAATTAAATTAAGTGGGTTTAAATGTCCCTAACAAATTCTGGCACAGGTGAGTGCTCCCCACATCCCTATCACACACATCTGTAACAGCTGTTAGAAAAAGATATATATAATAAGGGTAATGGTTCAAAAATAACTCTGCCCTTCACTGATTTGCTATTCTGAGTACAAGACAATTTCAGTAGTCTACGCAAAGTAGTCATGTCCTTGGCATTCAGGAGAAGTTGAGGGTTTAGAAAGAAATGCAAAAACAGACATTTATATTCACGCAAAACAAGATTATACAGCAAGGCCAAGGTGTTGTCAGCCCTTCGGTCTACTTGCTTATCAATTCCCTACGTGCATAGGGATAAAGAGGACTTATGTCTGCCGTTAAGGCTTATTTGGAATTGACAGAAGAGTATGGCAGAAGGGAAAGGAAATGTCCATCTTCTTGTCCCAGGGTTAAAGGATAGAGGGGAGCAGTGGTCCAGGGAAGCATTTCCTCTGTCCAGTGACATGGAGGTGGGCAGGCACACTGGAGGGGCTCTGACTTTCAGTCTCTGTTTGTGTCTCTGACAGGCGTTCACCTCAGAGCTTCTCCATACCAACCTGGATGCAACATGAACTCAACAGAACACGCACTTAAAGCCCTGATATTTGGCTTTGATAATCTATCTCTGGCTTTTGTGTGGTGTAGACAGGATTAAGAAGTAGCAGAAAGCTTAGCTGGAGTATACTTTCTAGATAGAATTGTCAATGGTTTGGTGTCACTTGAGTAGGATGCTCTAGCCAGGAGACTTCCTAAGCTGGGTGCATATGGGAACCATGACCAGAGCTCAGAGGGGTCTACAGTAAGGTAGAATCTCCTGCAAGCATGGCTGGGTGCTGAGGGGGCCCTAAGTACCACAGCAGCAATGGGCTTGGGCTCCCATCAGCCGGGCATCCAGTGACCAGCCAGATAAAGAGCCATGTCTCACAAAGCGGGGAGGCAGAGTGAATGCTGAACAAAGCTAGGACGCTGAACAAAAGTCACTGTTCTCCCCAATTTCACATGGTGCTTAAAGATGAAAGCAGTTGGAAGGGAAGGGAATTCATAGAAACAAAGTATTTTTAGCCAAGGGAGACTGAACACTGTCCAAAGGTACTATTTATTTGTATCCATCTGAACTTAAAACTGGATTTTTTAGAATTTTACTTTATTATTTATACTTTTTTCCCTTTTCAACCAGCAGGTGGGCACTCAGGAGGGAAACCAAAGTGGTCATATACAAGAGAAAGGAATCACACATTTTTCTCTGCACATTGGAGTTGTAGTATAAGCTAAATTTATCATTCTGCTGCACATGCATATAAATAACTCTTCTATTTCCCAAACTGCTCCAAGACTGATGATAAAGAGAGAGAAAGAAGCTTTTTCAGCATAGAAATTCATTTGACCATCTCTCTGCTTGGATTAAGGTATAATTTCAAAGAACAGATACCATGTTAATAAGTCCAAAACTGCACATTCATTTAGGATGAAAGAGAATACAAAGAAGGTGGTAAATTCTGGAAGGTTCAGGAAGGAGCTGTCAGGATGGCTTAAAACACAGCTGCCATGGAAAAATATACTCACAAATATTTTCCATCTAGGGCAACATTTTCGTCTCTCTCTCTCTCTCTCTCTCTCTCTCTCTGTGTGTGTTTTAAATAATTAAATAAGAAAAGAGAAAAGTAACATGACATAAGTTTTCTCAACAAAAGACCAAAATGAAGAACTAACATAGGAAGTTGTGTAATGCCAAAGGAAAACAGAGAAGAAAGTGCCATGTATAGAGTACCCACCACATGTCAGGGATTGGGCCAGAAGGAGGGGCTTCCCCATCCATACAGTGGTGGAGTTAGCTGACCACGGTTCACTGTTAGTCATATAATTAATGAGAATTTATTGCCAAAAAACCCTCCTAAGACCTTTCCTCATGTTACTTCTTCCTAGTTGGAAATGAACATTTATAACCTACTGGAGGTTGCAACTCACCAAGTAGTTGAAGAGGATGTGAGATGTCTGAGCAGGAAAGTCTCCAATATTCAGGAGAAGTTTTCGCAGCATGTACATTAACTCATCCTGAAAGGACAGATTTCTATGTCTCATTCAGCTGCCATGGCATAGGAAATCAGATTAACTCCTTGAAAAGCAGGGAGGTGGGTATTTCTTACTTTTGCCCACATGCTGATTTCTGTTAAGTTCATCATTTCAATGTAGTACATGTGATACTTGTTATATAGTATTTAAATCAACTATGACAGATTCTCCTAGGAGCTAACATATGAAATCACTATGCAGTAGTCAAATAACTTTTTTTTTTAGATAAAAATTTAGACTATGTCTATAGATCACAGGCAAATCATGGGAAAGCTATATATTTAGTCTGCTCAATTTGCTCTGGCCTGCCAGGGGTGATGGAAATGTGAGGAGGTCCTATGTTGAGAAACCATTAAACAAACCAGTTTTATTGAACCTCAAAGCTCTGCTTCCTATGTTTCAAGTGAAACAGATAAAGCTAAACCAAAAGAGGATAAATGAAAATGTAATTAACTTTACCTTTTAGAAACAAAACTTAATCTTCTAGTGAGCAGGATGATAACAGAAATGAACAAATAATTCTTAATCATCAGTATATTTTACCATTGTTCAGATAAATACTTTAACTTGGAATAATCTTACAGGGTGGTCCAATAAATTAGATTTTTTTATTAGTGGAGAGTTTCAACATATTCTAATACCCCTACAATCACAGACAAGCAAGCAATAAGACAGAATTCAATAGATGTACCCAATACTAAGAACATTACACTGAAGTTAATCTTTGTTTAAAAGACTGAGAATGTGTAAGTGTGTTAGGGTCATTACTAGCAGTGTACCATACTCTATGAAGACATCAGTGGATGGAGAAATTTTAAAGAAAACAGCAAAGTTTAATATAGGTCATCATTATCATTAGCTAACGTACTTATTGGCTATGTCAGCAGACATTGTTGTTGCATGCACAGCACTGTAAAGTCCATTACTTGCTTTTACTATTGTTCAAACACATAACCACACTATAAAAAAAAAGTATTTACTTGTCTATTGCTGATGGTCAGTTTTTCCAGAAAATGCCGAAGAACTGTTGATGGATCTTCAATTAAACAATTCCATAAGACTTGTTGGGCGACAGCACTCACTTTAGAAGAGAAAGGAAATTGAACATTTATCTTAAATAGAAAAAACCCATTAGATAAAGTATTCAAATAATTTACTAAGCTATAATAATCTCTATTTTTTGCCTTAAAAAGGTTCTGTGAACTTTTGAAAAGTAAACATTCATTCTCTTTGTTGTTGTTTCTGAACATTTTCACTTAAAAAGAAAAGGTAACAAACAAGTATAGGGAGGTCGTTAGGCACTGGCATTGCTTTCGTAAAGAATACATTTGTGATATACAAGGAATATCGTTCAGCCTCGAAAAGAAGACGATCCTGCATTTGTGACAACATGGATGAACTTTGAGTGCATTATGCTAAGCCAGACAAAGAAAGACAATAATGCATTATCTCAATTATATGTGAAATTAAAACAAACAAACAAACTGTACTCAGAGAACAGATTGGTGCTTGCCAGAGGCAGAGGGTGATGGGTAGGGGGAAATGGGTGAAGGTGGTCAAAAGGTACAGACTTGCAGTTATAAGATATTAATAAATCCTGGGGGTGTAATGTACAGCTTGGTGACATAGTTAGCAACACTGCATTAATAGAAAATTGCGAGGAGAGTAGACCTTAAAAGTCCTCATTTTAAGAAAAAAAAATTGTAACTATGTGTGGTGATGGAATTAACTTATTGTAGTAATCATTTCACCTGTATCAGATTATTATGTTTTATACCTAAAACCAATATAGTGTTATATGTCAATAACATTCAATGAAAAAAAGAATACATTTGTGAGCCATTGCTGAGTCTTTGTTTTGGAAATCACCCTAACAGTAGCAGTGGTAAGTATTTACTACATTAAAGTCATATTTAATTATTTGTTTTATATGGAAATTCCTAAAGTAATTACTTGGTTTTTAGAAAATACGTTTTAGTTTAGAATGCAGAAGGATTAGAATGCTTTACATAGTTTCTCCTTCAGCAAGGTAAAATAGTTGAGCCAGTAATAATTAGGGTTCCATTCCTAATGATGGATGTTTTAGGAATAAATAATTATTTCTAATGTGAAAAAGGAAGTGCTCCTTCTTTGGGGAAGTTGGTCAGGCCACGATTGCCTGGAAGTGCTCAGGCCAAGAAAGCAGGTGGGTGAAAGTGGGTAGTGGGAAAGCACTGGACGTTCCTCAGTCTAAATGGTTCAGTTTTCCTAAACTAGGAATATAGAGTTTAGCATCCATTTATCATTCAGTCTATACTTTAAATAAATGATGCCATCTTTTGCTTCAGAAACCAACCATCCAATTAAAAGTAAAAGCTATATAAATACATAATATTAACAAGAAGTATAACTAAAAACTTTAGCTTTAATGTATTTTTATAAATAATTAAAATAGGAGTGGGTTTTTCTTACTTTGAAATTGGTTATAAAACTATCTTTATAACATTAATTTTATCCTAATTGCCTAAATGAGGCAGTTTAATGCTAAAACGTAAAATATACAGGGGAAAAAAACAAAAAGAAAAATAAGACTAGTAAGTGTACCAGTCACAGAAACAACTATAAACATTTTGGAGTACATCCTTTTGTGTGTGTGTGTGTGTGTGTGTGTATGCACACACACACACACACACACATACACACACGCATTTACATGTATTTTTAAAGAATATTATCTAAAAATATTCTTTGATATTCAATATACTGAACATTATTTATGGGGTTTTTTGTGGGGATAGTTTCCTGGCTGGGAATGAAACCCAGGTCGCAGCGTTGAGAACACAGAAGCCTAGCCGCTACACCACCAGGGAACCCCCTGAACACTATTTATGTTAATATTCTTCTAGAATGTTATTTCTAATGTGCACAGAATGCTGTCAAATAGAGGTACTATGATTAATTGCCTGTTATGAGACATTTAAACTCTTAAAATATTTTTTAGTTAAAAGACTGTGCAACATAGAGAGTCTTATATAAACCATTATATAGTCCTCATTATTGCACTAGGAAATTGCTGAAAGTCAAAATCTACATCAAAGAACTTTCACAATTTTTAGGCTTTTGATACATATAAAACTCTGTTCCAGAATGCTTGTATCTAATTTTATACTTCTATCAGCGAAGTGTGAATATACTCTTTTCCCTGAATCTTTACCAACTATGGGCATTTTTATTTAAAATAATCTTTGTAGGTTTTTTTTTAGCTACAATGTAAGATTTCACTGTTTTAAACAACAAAATGCTTACAGATGTTATTGGCCATTTAATTATGTCTATAACCTTTGCCCAGTTTTCTACTGGCGTTTTTTAAAAAAAAGTCATTTCTTAGTTATAGGATTTTTAGTATATTATTAAGGCTGTTATCTTGTTGTCTGTTCCACATGTAACTCATCTCTACTCCTAGTCTGTCATTTCACCTTGCAATTATTCTCTTTAGGTAGTGTCTCTAGAAAGTTAATCAAGTAGGAAAGATGGCATTAGTGGTGTCAAGCTAATAGCTAAGATTTCTAAGGTGGCCAAAATCGCCCTTTGATTTTCCTGTATCCAGAAAAGTGTTGTTTTGGTCATAAATAGTGCTCCTGGACCCAACTAGCTATTTTAAATGCAATTTGTCAGTCAAATGAGTAAAAGGTGGTGGGAAGAGAAGGTGGAGAAAGTAGTATTAGTACAGTGGACTATAAAGCTATAATTATAATACAAGGGCTGTCTGGAAAAACTCCAGCCATAAATGCCTCTATTTTTCATATTACAAGGCTGGATACTTTTCAGACAGCCCTTGTGAAACAACTCAACAAGTAGCTGGTCATTGTGTCCAGGAACACTCTACTGTTCTGCATCAGAGGGACAGCTTACATATTTTATTTGTTATTGATGGTTTTACTAGTAAAACTGTACCTGCCACTCCATCTTCCCGCACCTCACCATCCTCCATGAGATGAACAATGGGGAGCACAGCTGCACAGATGCATGCTGGGAACACTGCTTGTGGGGGCTGAGGCACATGGTGGTTTGGCGTGTGTTCGGTGGTGTGCTCCTCATCTGAAGAGGGAGACATGATCGGGGTGCTTTTTTCAGTATTGTAATTCTAATACAACAACACTTCTCAGTTCAAGGCCTACTTATCTAACTTTGTTTTATATATAGATATCTAGTTGTCCCAGCACCATTTGTCAAAAAGACCATTTAATTTTCTTGGCCCCCTTTTCAAACGCAAAATCAATGTAAATGGAATGGTTTACTTCTGGTTTTTCTCTTCAATTCCATTGATCTGTACGTCAATCCTCATGTAATACCACAGAATCTTGATTATTGTCGCTCTGTAGTTAAGCTTTGAAACTGGGAAATGTAAGTCTTCCAAATTTGTTTTTCATTTCCAAGATTATTTTGACTATTCAAGGATGTGGAGCAATTAGAAGACTCATACTTTTTGGTAGGAAGGTAAAATGACACAGCCACTTTGAATATAGCTTAGTGGTTTTCCTCCCAAAACTTGTGCATAATTGTTCATAGCAGCATAGTCAATAACAGCCAAAAGTAAAAAACCCACATGTCCACTCCCTGGTGAATTCATAAAATGTGGTGTATCTATATAATGGAACATTATCTGGTAACAAAAAGAAGTGAAGACTTCATACATGCAACAACCTTGAAAATATTACGTTGAGTAAAAGAATCCCGTCACAAAAGGTCACAGGTTGTATGATTCCATTTATAAGAAATGCACAGAAGAGGCAAAACCATAGAATTAGAAAGATTATTTCTTTTCAGGGGTTGGGAGAAGCAGTGAATGAAAAATGACTGCTAATGGGGATAAGGAAAACATTCTAAGATTAGATAGTGGTGATGATTGCAACTCTCAAGATAAGGATACACTAATAATCACGGCATTGCATACTGCAAAAGGGTGAATTTTATGGTATATAAATATCTCAATAAAAGTGTATTAAAAACATAGATGTGCCTTGGGCCCCATTTCTATAAGTTATGATTAATTAGCCTAGGTCATTTTAAAGTTCCGGAGGGTGGGTTGTGCAGCCAAAGGTTGAGAACCATTGGTTTGTGAACAGCTTTCTAACACAACTTTATAAATCAGTGATGAAATTTCTATAACCATGAAGAAGTGAGTCCCAGGCAACTGTTCATCATTAGGGAAGCATACTTTTTAAATTGTTGGGACTGAAGAGCATCACATTTCCCCCCAGGAATTAGATTTAATAACAGGAGTAGCATGAGCTTTAGTTTTCCTTTGGTTGTTTAATCATTGCAGATTAGCATCTTAAAACACCCTACTGGGTGTTGGCCACACACTCCAATAACTTGAGTACATTAAAAATACTGATGTGTGGGTCCCACCCTTAGAGATTCTGATTTGGTCTTGGATTGGATTTGGGCATTTTTAAAAAAGCTTCCCAGGGTTGGAAACTATTAACTGGCTAGAATAATATCGACCAACACCTCAGCAATATGATTACATGAAATGTAATTAAAATAGAGCCAACTGATAAAGGGCACTTGCTGGGTAAAATCATCAGTAACTTCTTTTTAGGGTATCACTCAATCCACTGTTTTCTTTAGAACTTCGAGTCATGAAACAAGTTATTTAGTAACAACACTGTAGTGTAATAAAGTGAGATAATAATGTTAACTGGAAAATGTTTGAAAGCACATGAGTCATGAGGAGTAAATAACACATTTGCAAGAGGACACACCTTCGGCACTGACAGCAGAACGCACTGACCAGACTGATCCTCGGCGGAAGGAATAATTCCTATGGGAAGTGCTGGAGGTACAGGACGGACTGACAGATAGTCGGCGGGATGCCAGATTGGTGACTTCTTCTACTGGCAAAGAAAATGGGCAATGTGAACTTTGATTTTCTAACAAGAACAGTTATTACAGCTAAAGTTGCACTTACATCACAAGTGTATACTGCTCTCAGAGCCTAAAGCTTTAAATGATTTAGAGTGTACTTAGGAAAAGAAAAGAAAACTTTAGAGAAAAGACAGAAAATTCCTCTCAAAGAATCCATGAAAGCAGTGCAGAGAATCACTGAATTTAGAATGGTTCCCGAGTCATTTTCTGATACCAACCAACAAGTTGTCTGCACTTGTGAAGGTTGAAAGTAGGGAATGGACTAACCCCATTTTTAATGATGAAAGAATTGACTGCTTCTACTTTAATGCATTCTGGATTCAGCTATTCCCTCCATCACAATCACTGCTTGGCCATTCTCATATTGGTTCCTTCATTGTGGCTAACATACTCCTCTGTACACAGGCCAACTGTAATCATTAGAAAACAAAATCTTTTCTCTTTCTTTGGACAGTGTCAGGAGGTGAGAGAGAGATAGAAGGAGCATTACCACCTCATGTCACATAAAACTATCTATGTTTATTTCAAAGCAAGGTCTTCCCCTGTCCTGTGACTCAGCCCCCCAAGAAGTCCCATCTGTATAGGGCACCTTCTTCTTCTGGCTCTGAGTTGGGTGTGCAGGTGGGCTCATAGCAAGCCTCCTGGGTGATGGGGATGGCAGTGATGAGGCTGGCTTCTCGACCGAGACGCTTCTTCTCTTCCTCCTGCTGCAAGTTTTTTAAGATGTGTTCGGCCCTTTGATGGGAGCGGGACACTGCCCGGGCTGAGAAGGATTTCTATGAAGACACAAAGGCAAATTTATTTAATACTAGCTTTTCCACAAGGCATAAAGAGTGTTCCAATAAATTATACAAATGTGGTAATTTGTCCTCAGGAAATGAGTCAGTTTCAGGGAGATGTATTTGTTTTTCTTTCTACGAATATTCCAGGTTGTGTACAACTAAGAGATTTCTTTTTTTTTTTTTTTTTTTTGCTTTTTGGTATGTGGGTAGCTCCCTGACTGGGAATCGAACCCAGGCCGCAGCGCTGACAGCACCAGTGCCGAAGCCCTAAGCCACTACACCATCAGGGAACTCCCCATAAGAGATTTCTTTTTCTTTAATCAGAATAATCCTTCGAGTATGTCTGTAATTGCAGGCAAGAATCCTATTTCACCTTTGGGATTTGGGGTAATATCAATGATGCCCTCTTTAAATGTTAAAATCAAACAAGAAATTTTTTAATAAACCAGTGAGTTATGTGATTTATTTCATTTTTGTATCTCAAGAGTTTCCCACACTGTAAATACTTACTATTGTAGATCAACACAATGGAACACTGTAAATATTTAATAACATTTAATAATGAAGCTATTGAATGGGAATTATGAGAGACAATAGTGTTACTAAGGTTGCATGCAAAATTTGACTCTGTTCACCAGCAGCGGGCATAACAAATAAGGCAGAATAAAGGAGACAAGCTTCACTCTGCAAAGTGGCTATTCTATTCATGCTTTAAGCCTGACAGTCATGCTAGATAGGTTCAAAGAGCTTTGGGGACAAACTCAGTGGTCTCAGAGCAGGGAAGTGATCACTGTACTTCTTCGCTACCAATCTGAAGTTACGTCTATGCACAATAGCAATTCCACATCTCTTTGTTAGCCAGTGGCTGTACAGGGTTTTGGAGACAGACAAGGGGTGTTGGTCACTCTTCTAAAGTGCTGTATTCATAGAAGCCCCTTTACGCATAAGACTAAAGGTTTTTTTAGTCTTGCCATGAGACTAAAAGTTTCCTGTGATAAAAGGCACAACCACAATTAAGGGCATTTCATGGGCCAAATGGCAATTCATTTTCAGAGTCAGGGGTTAGGAGAGTTTATTATAATAAGGTAATAATAAAGTGGGGGAATGAGAGAAAGAGAACTGCAGATAGAAATCAGAGGATTGGTTGGAAGTTCCTCGTGAACTTGGGATAGAAAGTGTGCTTGGCTCAAATAAATCCATCACCCACACAGGAGAAAAATCAAAGATCCTTATGCCAGTGGTTCAGATGCTGGGATCGCTGCACATATGGGGTAAGGACGAGGTATGCCTTTCTCTTTGGCATAAAAACTATCAGATACAAGGGTACTATATGCAGTAGAATTAAAGTAAAAGATTTTGATAGGTAAAGAACTCAAACCAACAGTTCTCCAAAGACAACTACAATGCCTAGAAAATGTATGTGTGATATGCAAAATGTTCAATCGAACTTCATATATTCAATTAAGAAGTATGAATAAAAACACCAATAACTGGTTTTTGCCATCAAAAGTGGCATAAAAAATAACACTAGTTAATGTTAATAAAGAAGACACTTTCCTATTCTATTGTATAAGGGTAAAAGAGTATAACAATCCTGGGGACATTTTGTGAGATGTAGCAAAAAATCATTAATATTTATATACCAATTGCCGCCCTACATCCTATGGGAATTTAATCAAAGACATAATCATAGATTTATGCAGGGAGATGTGTTCTTATTTTAACTTTACTTCATTTTCCATTATTCCTACATTTCCCTTATAATACAGAAAAATGCTATTCAACAGGTGAAAAGGGCATATTTTGAATATCTATTTTCTCAAAAGGCACACGTTCTTGTTTCTTGTCAATAAATAACTGTGTTCTAAACTTAACTGTTTATGTATTATATTACATATAGTAGTAGAGTAGCGAAATGTAATACAATACACAAACAGTTAAGTTTACTATTAGAGTAGACTAAGACCTGAGGTCTCTGAGTGATGTTTGTGAGGATGATACTGAGGACCAACAAGGTGAAGAACAGACTAAGGTCCAGACCAGGAAACAGCAGCTGCCATCTCAGTTCTCTTATTCATCCAGGGTCAATGTCATTAACTTTCAGGTAACTTATGTATCACAGGTTAAATGAATATGTTTATTTTATAATAAATGGAAGCGGAAGTGTTACCTTTGGCCAAGAAATCAATGCCTAATGCTTTTAAAAGCTTCAAACCGTGGCTACTTCTTTAATTATAAAACAAAACTGTGTTGGCTTGGAGGTCTGCAAATGCTCACTACCAGATGTTAGTTCCTTCTATTGTATTCATAATTTTGTGTGTTGTTATTATATTCTTGTGACAAAAATGAACAAACTCTCTCACATATTCATTGTTCTTCTCTCTTACGTACACACTATGCAGCCTCAAGATGTGGGAAAGAAAAGTGCCTGTTACTCACAGACTGGTCTTCATTAATGGGGTCCTGGACACTCCCGCTGCACTGAGGGACCCATGGGGGGTCAAACATTGGGACAGATGGCATTCCAAGCACTGGCGAGGGCAGGGTGAAGTTTATACTGGGAGGCGGGATCTGTTCGTTGATATCAGAAGAATGAGTTGAGTAAAATGGAGAATAAGCTTGAATCAGTCTTAAGTATAATTATGACATAATATTATAGTGCACAGGACATTATAGAGAGCATAGGATGAACTTCTCTGGGTCTCAGTTTACTCATTAATAACATGAAGGGTTTCAACTAAATGATCTCCATTTGTGTTCATCGCCCCATTCCCCAAAAAAGATCTATTTGAGCAAAATATCTGGGTGATTACACCCCTCGCTTTTATGTGCTTACCCCAGGGGATAATAGTGAAAGCTATAGGTTTATAGAGATTTGATTTTCTTTCTCTACATTCTTTCAATTTTTTTAATAGTAATAAGAATTTATTTATACATGAGTGAAGTTTACTTATATAATCAAAGAAAATAAAGAAGCATCTCTTGGGCCATACACTGCAGATTTGTGGTAAAAGGACTTTAGCAAGCCTTGGGTTGAGTTTGCTAATCCAATTCCCATGTGGGAACTATCCCTTACCTTAAATATCTGCTGTGCTCCCTCCTCCATCCGAGGCCAGACCTGATAGCGAAACCTCCAGAGCGTGTGGAACTTGAGGACAGCGTTGAGCCTCTGCACAGTCTCTGGGTGGTGGAACTCTGACATCAGCATGTCGGACACGGCCTCAGGGACTTTCACCGCACAGAGCAGGAACATGGCAGCTGGGGACAGTCAACAATTCATCAGCTATACATCTTCTAACCTGCTTGACTCCTGAGGATGGAGAGAAGGGGGATTTGCTCCTCTCTCCTCAAAACAGCTCCTGAGCTGATGGAGTCAGGCCCCCAACATCAGCAAAAGCAAGCCTTGTTTCAGGCACTGGACCATCCTCTGTGCTACCTATGTTCTTTCAATATTTGGTGCCAGGGCAGTGACAGCAGGACATTTCAGTAGAAGAGCTCATTCTATGCAAAGCTTCCTTTGGCTCACAGTGAAAAGTGAATACCAGAAGAAGAAAATGAAAAAGAAAATTACATAGTAAACTTTTCTTTTAGAAAATGACTAGAGACATCTCATAATAATTCTGGGACGGTACAGAAAAATGTCAATTACAAACAGCCTCGGTTACATTAGTTAGATTAAAAATATAATCCACATTGTAGACTCTATTAGAAATTTCTATCCTTCCTAGAGATAGAAAAGATTGATAAAAGAGATTTCATAAATCATGTTACCATTGTTTTTTTTAATTTCTAGAAAATATAAATGTCAACGAGAGAGGTCAGGTGCTGTAAGTTATAAAGCTAACGAATAAATAAGGTATATAGACAGACTCTATAGCACATAGATGGAGGAGCCAGTGGCAATTATAGAAACATAATTTAAAATCTCTCTTGTGCTTTTCCCTGGAGCCAAAAATGTAAGGGTAACACTGTATTCTCTGTTTTCAGCTTCTAGCATCCTAAATTTAGTTTGATTTAGCAATGTGATTTAGCTTAAAACTTTTAAAAACGTTTTTCCTTTTGTTTGCTTCCCTCCTTTCCTGACCCTGTTTGCCCAAAGGCAGCAGGCATACCAGCCTGAATGACTGTTTGCTCAAGGCAGCTCTGCATGAGATTCACCCTGAAATCAACTAGAGTCTGAGAAGCTCATTCTTTTCTTTTACAAATCGCCCAGGAACTTCTTTGCCCTGCTTTTTTGACTGGGTCTATAACACCTTTTGGCTGTGCTAGGATGAGGGGAGCCAGCCTTTGGACAGGTGTCCGCCATCTCCCAGAATGCCAGCATTCTGAATAAACCCACTTCTCCTTCCATCAGCCTTGTCTCTGGAAGCAGCGAGCAGCTGGGCCTTATCCGGGTAACAAAAACCATCACTTAACTTGTCCCAGCTTTTGCGTTATGAGCTTTTGGAATGTATTTGAGCATTTCTTTTTCTGGGCTAAGTGCAGAAACCAACCAGACTTGGAAAGGGTCAGACTTGGAAACTGGCCTGGGCCCCGCTTTCTCTGGACTGGGTCCAGTGTGAGTTCCACAGGTGAATGCAATCTTGTTTTAAGGCTGAACAAGTAGGCTAACCTTACCGAAGATAATCTTGAATTACAGTGGCAACACTGAAGAATTCTTATTTTTATTTATTTATTTTTTTATGTGGGTAGTTAGTTCCCTGGCAGGGAATCGAACCCAGGCCCCAGCGTTGACAGCGCCGAAGCCTTAGCCACTACCCCACCAGGGAGCTCCCCTACACTGGAGAATTTTTAACCAACCTAGATAAGCTTATCTATTTATGGGGTACCCTAGAGAAAAAGGGGTCTCACCAGGCACTCGCTATTAGGGTAGAGGAAAAATAATTTTTCCTGCTCTACAGTTACTGGTGACCAGGATAAGACCTGCTGGGACACCCCACTCACTTGAGAGCCTGCAGACGGTGTCCTGGGGAGACTGGCAGGAGCTGGCAAGAGGTGTGGAGTTTAACCAAAGTCAGCTCTCCCACACTCTCTCTGGTGCCTGGTTGAGAAAGACGTAAAACTTTATACTGTCCCTTCCTTTACAAATTCAGATTGACAGAGAACAAAATCTTTGGTTATTGATCTTTTATCTACCAGAGACAGCTACTGCCTTCTTATTTGTCTTATTTTGTGTCCTGAGAACTTGGCTTGGCAACTGCCAGATTGAAGGCCCCCAAAGTCTGAGCAGACAGAAATGGGAGCTGCCCTCCATTTGTGAGTAGCCTTCTAGTCTCGCCAGCTTCAGAGAATTGTGTATAAGGCTCTTTTTTTGGCTCTTTTTAGGAGTGGTTCTGGATCTTGGGCAGGTGGTGTCTTTTGCACCCTCTTTAGGGGTCCCTCTTGTGTCCATGGGGTAGTTCAATACTGCCAGAAAGATTTCTGTCTGTCCCAACTGAAACCTGATAAGATATCTGAAATAATTTTAAAAAAGTTTTTTTAAGTACCTCTACCTTTAGAAGTTGGCCAGACTGGAAGTGGATATTTAGAGCTCAATGAAAACTTATTTTTAGGCCTTCTCCCTTAAGCTAAAATGAAACTATGTACCCAGAGGGAAAGAAAAACATTCTGAAGCTACTGTGGAAAGATTTACTAAACCATTCCAAAGAAACAGTTCTAAATAAAGAACACAGAAACTTTTTAATTTCCATCTTAATTGAAGATCTTCTTCCTGATATAAAGAAGCAAGTTGAAAATAATGTAGATGGCTGGGTCAGTGCCTTGATATTCAAGTTTCAACTCTGAATTAGTTGAGGAATTAAAAACAAATGTACCTGTCTAATAAATTGAGTCTTCACAAGAACAGAAGTGATGTTCTAGGAACAATTCAAAGCCCGCCTACCCTTTGCACCAATCCCAAAGCCTCCACTATTCATCTAAAAAGGCTTGCAGATACTGTAAAAGATCTGGATTTAGGAAACAAAGGCTCTTCTTGGTGAAATTTCTCTGTGTCTTTGAGATGTAAATATTCTACCTGGTCTTCTCTAGGAAACCAGAGCCATTCTTGAAATATGTATTTCAGGGAGTTTATCCTTATCAGGAAAAAAATAAAAAGAAGCTATTTGAAAAATTAGGTGAATAAAAAAATCTTAAAAGTCTTTCCACATACAATAGTAAATGCTTTAGTCATCTGAGCAGTTAAACTTAACTTATTCTATCTGCTAAGAACACAATTTGGATCTAATTGTTCTTTATAAACTAGTTTTTCATTATTGTGCCAGTCTCATGGGTAAAATTTTAAAGTGAAAGTTATAAGATCTCTTAGTCTGTCTATAGGTTTATATATGTCTATAAGTGTATGTTATAGATGTGTGATTTTTTAAAACTATACTATACTTTCTATTGTTACTTTAGAGTGTACTCTTTCTACTTATAAAAAAAAGTTTGCTGTAAAACAGTATGTCGTGTTATGCTGGCAGCCGCTTCATACAACTCATGTTTATTCCATCTCATGATTGCATAATTTTCTCTTGTGCTTGATTTAATGTCACATTGTTTTGTTCATTATGGCCCCTAAGCATACAAAATCCACTTCTAATGTTGCCTGTAAGAGGCCATGGGGAGGGGTTGACCTCTGGCAGAGCAGCCCTAAGCCTGGCACTACTGACAGCTGACCTCGGTTTGCAGCTTGGCCATTCGAGGCACGTCCAGGCACAGCGTAAGTGGCAGCCATCTGTGGATTGCTTTGAAGCTCAGGCCAGGTGGCCCTGGTGTGTGATATTTTTCCACCTATGAATGGCATTGCCAAAATTAATTTGTAAAATGCTCTAATTAATTGGCTCAGTGACAAACAAGCATTTATATAAGTCGAATATACAAGGGCTGTCTGGAAAGTATCCAGCCATGTAATATGAAAAATAGAGGCATTTAGGTTGAATTTTTTCTGGACAGCCCTCATCCTCTCAGAAATACAGAAACTAACCTAAAACGTTTTTTAAGTTCATATAATCTAGGATAACCTTTGGTAAATAAAAGCTAGTTTGTATAATTAAAACAAGCATGTCTTCAGAGTTATCAGAATCAAATATATGTAGTACTTTCATTCTACCTAGGTTTACTAAAGTCAAATAAGCTCATGTTATCTCTTACAGAATTTGTCAGCATGAAATATAAGATGATGGTTACCTGTTTAATGTCTCATGAGATTTTCATTTGTAATTGAAACATAATTGTTAAAAACAAGTAGATGTAGGTAAGATGAAAGTTTATAAATGAACTTTTCAACAAGAATTATGCTTTATGATATGTTTACTTAGAAATAGTTTCCAAAACCTTTTTGGTAACTTGAAACCTTAAAGTTATACTGACATAAGTTAAGGATGAATATTCATTGAAAATCTAGATCAGATATGTACAACCTGAGGCCTAGGATGGCTTTGAAGGAGGCCCAAAACAAACTCTTAAAACAAAATTTTTTTTGCAACTTTTTTTTTTAGCTCCTTAGCTATTGTTTGTGTTAGTGCATTTTATGTGTGGCTCAAGACAATTCTTCTTCCAATGTGGCCCCAGGAAGCCAAAAGTTTGGACACCACTGATCTAGATCATTTACAAAAAATATAAAATATAGACTCATTAATTATTGAACATAGGTTTATCTATTTCTGGTTTTCTTTTACAGAAGAACTAAAGATACTTGGTTCTATTAGTAAATGTGTTTTGTACCACATTGAAAACTTTACCATCGGAAAAAATGTACTTCTAGAAATTGCGAAATGTATTTATAAATTTGCAAATCCATAGAATGCTGACATAACAGCAGTTCATAATGTTTACTTATTCATTTTCACTAGGAACAAAGAATTCTAAAAAGTAACAATTCTAATCAATATATATAATTAAAACCACTTAGAAATCATAAGGGTGAAATGAAATAACTGTGTATGAAAACTAGGTAATGACCGTAAAATGACTGGTTGTTCCACAATAAAAAAGAGAAAAAAACAGAATAACACCTGAATGAATTTTTAAAATGTTATAGGTTTGGGGAAGGGAATCTTAGAAAAGGAATGTAATGTGTGATCAAGATGACTAAAACTGGAATGGCTGTGTTTAAGTTTTTAAAGAATGAGTTTTAATATCAAAGGTACATTGGTGAAAAATTATAATTTGGTTCTCTCTCTGTTAAAAGGACAAAGTTTTCTGGGACTATTGATCTGCTATTGATAAGCAATTGTGAAAGGTTGGGGTTTTTTTTGTTTGTTTTGTTTTGTTTTTGTTTTTGTTTTTTTATCTTTTGAGTAATCTACCTGGAAAGCAAAGATTTTGTGGCTTACCAAAATAATTTACTTTATTTCATGTTGTCTTTATCAGATCTTTGATTACTTAAGAAAACCCAGTCTTCTCAATACTAAAAGAGCTAAGTTTTGTTTACAATGATAAAACCTTCTATATTTGCCTTTAAAATCTTCTATTGTCACTTCAGTTAAATAGATAATTAAGTATTATATCATAATGATCTGAGATCCTATTTAGTCAAATGTTCAAATCTTTTGACATTTTGACAACTTCCTAAAATCAAATTCAAAATGAAGTCTTTTTTACCTTAAAGTAACTTTGAGGTTTCCCAGAAAGTCCCCAGAAAAATCTCAAAGAATTTTTTCCCACCTTGTAAGAGAGGTGTTAAACTAGTTACATCTATTTGGTATGTTAAATTACATAGGAAGCATTGTCGAATAAGAAGTGATGATAAACCTTAAGCTATATGTGTATAGATATATGTTACTAATATAGGTATTCCAGAAATTATTTAAAATTTCTATAAAATTGTCAATACCCTTATTTTTCAATTATTTTCTGAAATTATTGTATGTCAGAGAAATAAGTACGTTCTCTTATCAAATGAACTCTCATCAGATCTTTAACCATGGCCTTTTCTTTTTCATTTTTTTTTTTTTGAGTGGGGGTCTTTTTATCATCTACAGATGGCTATTATTTTACTCTGATGCTTTTGCAAAGGTACTTCAGGTACATTCTTTGATTTATTTGATACCAACTGGTTTGGTTTATGGAGGCTCTGGCTAGGGAGTATACTTCAGTCTCTTGGTGCTATTTACCTAATACCTTTCAATGTAGTCTCTTTGGTATGTTACGGTCTCTCAAAGGTCTTAAACACATGCTCACAGCCATGAGCTGCACATCAGATGGTTGCACTGTGCTTAGAGAAACAGAAACAAGATGACCAATGAGATGAAGAGCAAAACCAAGGCTTCCACAAATCTGACAACATAATCTATAAGTTTCACAATGAGAAAAGAACAACTTAACTCTGATGGTGACTGAGAGTGAGGCTAATATCAAAGTTTTGGTCAATCTTTCATTTATGAGATTGACCAAAAAGGGGGTAATTGTTAAATTAGTTAAATAAGATCACTAGACTGATATGGCTCTAATGCTATGGCAGCCTATGTAAGCAAACCAAAATCTAAACCTGGAAATGCCTCAGGGTTATAAAATCAACACTAAGGACAAATAATCACAGTCAACTAGTCTTGAAGCAACAGCCAATCAATAATTGTCTTACTTTGCATCTTTGAGCTCCTGTTGGTAGAATTCTACTCACCACTTCTGCTGCCCAATTTGTATTGATTTTTGCTCAAATAAACTCTTAAAATTAAAAAAATTTTCTTAGATATAAATGAAAAATGCAAAGTGCAAATGGTATGTCTTATTTGTGTGAAAAAACAGGCATTAAATATGTATATACTTACATACATATATGCCCAGTGTACCACTGAAGTGTCCTGAGAAACTAAAATATTGTTGCCTCTGGGGAAGGGTGAAGCACTGAGATTCACGAGAAAGAGTGTGATACTTTTAACTTCACACCCTTTTGTGTTATTCAAATTTTTACCATGTGTATTTTATAATTAAATAAGTATAAAACTAAAGGAATAGATACAAAAATGGGGGGAAAAGGTGAGGCACTCACATTTTGCACCTAGCATTTACTAGCTATGTGGCTTTGGACACGCCACTTAAATTTCAACAAATTTTTCTTGATATTGTAATTTGGACATAGAACATTACTCACTTAAGATTTACTAAAGTTAATGATGGTGGTTCATGATAAATCTGGGAAATCATCACACACACAAATAATTTTATCTCTTAATAAATACAGTGGAAATGTAAGTTCTAGGGAACATCATTCTCTATAATTCGGTAACACCCTGGGAGAGACCTACTGCTATGGTGCAAACTACATAACGAAATGAGAAGAGTGCACGCAGAACCAAGGCCTGCCTCCCTGTGGTGCACAGTGCTGTTTAGACTTCTAGCAATGGCTGTCAGTCTGATGCAGGAGTGAAAATGGAACGAATACACCTCTCTCCCTTGTTTAATCACCAGGAAGAGTGACAGCAGGACCGGGGTGTCAGGTAGTCTCTCTTTACCTGCTGCTCCTGCCATGTGCTCATCCATGCTGAGCAGGAGCTCCCAGGCAGCTGGCTGGATGTCTCCATACATCTCCTCCGTCAGAATTGGTGCTGCCTTGATTAGCAGAGATAAGGGAGCAGGCGACAGGCTCATCACCTGGAAAAGACAGAAATCATGGTTTACGGCCTTGGAAGACACTGATTGCTGTACACCTCTTGAAACTTAAATGCCACTTCTCCTCTTTCTGCTTTCTTTAAATGACCTTAAAATACTTCCTAAAATGGAGCATGGATATTGGCATTGTGATACCTTATTAGCTGATGCACAATTAGAAGAAAAAATCATGCCAATGTCATCATGCTTTCACCATAAAAACTGCTTTGGAAACACCTAAGGAATAAACTGTATTGTAAGTATAGCAATATGAGAAAAGGAAAGCCCCAGCCAATATACCTTTGTTAAAAGTCCTAGTGGACTTTCAAAGCACCCTATTTTCCTGTCTATTAGGATTTGCTTTCTACTAAAAACTATGAGGAGCCTTTAGTTTCTAAACGACTCCCCATTAGAAAGCTAGTTTTCTAAACTAGTGTTAAGTATGGATGACATTTTCCCTTTGAAATAACATTGTGGTTATTGCTACAGATTAGCCCACAAAATCCTATTTAATCCATTATTTCAGAAAATTCAGGCAATCAATGTAGATTCCAGGGAGCTCTCGGTCTTTAACCATCATTTAAAACACTTTCCAGAAAAATATAAAAAGTGTCCACCCCCCCATCCTAGGGAAAATATATTATGGTTTAGGGTTTAGGTTGTAATATCATATGTCGAGCACTGGATGAGTAGGTAAATGTACTTTTTAATTTAATTCAGGCAATTATCCTGAGATGGGTCTAGTGTTATAATCCTCATCTCATAGGTGAGGCATCTGAGACTGAGAGAAATGAGGGCATTTGCCTAAGGTCCCCGTGCCAGAGCAGCAGATGTGGGATTCGAACCCGGACCACCTCAGTCCAAGACCTGGGAGCACCACCCCCACACACTGGTGACAAATTAGCCCCTCTGGAGTAGGGAGAGTAGAAAGAGGCACAGTTCCTGCCAAGCTCCCAAAACCTTGTCTTAGTGGAAGTTGGCTGTCTAGCGAGGAGAGATTTTTTTTCCTTGCACACTTGGTGGCACTCTTGTTCACCAATTAAAGGGGCCATTATGCCAGGTGGCACCATATGTTCCAAACATTAGCAAACAGGCTATCTGGAGCCCCTGCCCTGCTGCGGCTCCATGAATATTTCTGATCTAGGTGCCGATACCTGCAGTCTGATGTATTTCAGCATTCCAGAGTCCTTTTTCCCTTCCAGGTTGGCATCTGAAACCCGCTTCTTCAGAGAAGGTGTCCTCAGGCATGACTTATCTGAGCACTGAAAAGCGCAGGGGACATGTGACAAAGAGTATTGTGCTCTCTCCAAAACCAACAGTGCTGTTTTTTCCCAATTCTCCAAACAACCATCTTCGTCAATGGGAGAGATGATTTAAAGCCTTCTTGTGGCCCCATGCTTTTTGAAAATTAAAAGCAGTAAACTTGGTGAGGAAAAGGGAGCTGAGAGATATTTAGCAACAAACGATTCTTTCACTACTGAGGAAACTGGGATCCAGAAAGGCAGAGTAACTTGACCAAGTTGCAAAGCTGAGTCCCATTTCAGGGCTAATTGTATTCTACCAACATGTTGAAACACAAATCTTTGAGAATCTTAAGTCAGTTAACTTCCACTCTATCCCACGACCCTTTTACAAGATTGGATGTTACAAGTCAACCATCTGGTAATGGAAGAATGAAAATATTTCAGAAAGGAGTGTCAGGAAGTAAAGACAAAAGACTCATCTAGGAAGTAGGTATTCACAGTATCCATTGTCTAGGCCCGAGTTGCACAGAAAAACTGGCTTCTTTAAAAAAGCATACTCATCTATAGCAGGCAGCAGTTCTTTCAAACTATCCCCTCAACCAGGGTCCAAAATAGGCCTAACTCTTCTGTGGAAACACAGAAGAGACAACCTCTTGCCTTGACTCCCTAGTGGACAGAACTGCTGGGAGACAGATCGGCCCTAATGGTGACAGGCCCTTGTTCATCCTGAGTCCCGAGTCCTCCTATTTTTGCACTTCACACTGTGCAAAGAGAGACTCCATCCCTTTGCTCAGGATAAATGCTCATTTGTTTTTCCAGTGCCATGTCAATGGAGCACTATCTCCCTCAGTGACAAAGGGAACAAAAGTAAGCTCCTTAAGAATTTTGAACAGAGGTTCACAGTGTTATAGATAAAGAAGATTTTGAAGGAAAAGGCAAATTATGTTCCAGGAAAGTCTTTTAAAACTCTGACAAAAAAACAAAAAACGAGAAAACAACAAGACAATGCATCTATTACGTGACTGATCTGGAATGAACTTTTTAAATGACTCCACTTGGAAACCAATGAATCAGAGCTCTTGCTGTATTTTCAAACATAAAAACGTGGAGGCACATACTTGGGAACACACCATTTGGCGAGAGAAGTCCTGCATTTCTTTGGGTTTTGTTTTGTTTCGTTTTGTTTTTCCGTGAATGAAAAGCAACACATAGCACGAATAGCATGCCTACTTTTTATAATTTGAAAACTGTTGTAAAATCATATTTGACAATCATTTTCCAAACAAATACAGGAATGTAGTTGAGTTTCTTTTAAAAAATTCAAGTTATTTGAAAAGTGGCATCTCTTTTTTATTCTTTCTATGAATAAAACAATACATGTAAATTGCAGAATATCAGGAAAACACTAAAACTATGAAGAAGAAAACAAAAAACTGCCTATAATTCTCAACCCAGCGGTGGCCGTTATCTGTCCCCTTTCAGCCTTTGCCACCCATACATCTTGGCACAACTGTGAAGATGGTATATGTGTGGCACACTATTTGAAACAATTCATTTCACTATGATCTTACAATGAATGTTTCCCCAGGTCATTACAATTATTTTAAAACATGATTTTTTAATTTTGTAAATATTTCACCCTTTTCTTCTTTGACTGGACCTTGTCTTTGTCAGGGTCATTTTTGAAAAAATACTTCTTAATTAAATTACAGGAATTTTAACTAGGCATATATAAGAAAATACTCAGCTTAGAAGAAAAAGGATAAACATTTATATTTGCCTCTAACACTCTGGGAAATGTAGGGTTCTTTTTAATTCTGCTTGTGAAAAACAGAAAGTATTATGTAAGTCAAACTTCTCAGCTACCAAACATTTAATATCTTGGCATAGTTCCTTAGCAAGCCTGGTAAATTCTGGATGCCTCATGATGGTTAGATGCTATTTTTAGTAGAAAAGGAAGGCAGTTTGAAGGGCTTTCACAGTAAAGTGATAGGCCAGTCACTGTTCTTGAATGATGTGGTTAGGCTTAAAAGAGAAATATCAGGTATGGGCACATGTATGACAGACATTTGGATAAACTGTGTGAAGGTCCTAAAGTCCCTCTTCTGGTGTGGGCCCTAACTCAGACTAACAAGATTACTGTCAGTTGCTTTTTGCTTTGGTAACTTGGTATAAATCTTGACTAGAAGAGAATAAAAAAACTGGATGGTATAGGACACTAATTCTGAAGGCATCTATCTATTGGTTACTAGTGGTTCTTAGAAGAATCAGAAATTTCACTGAACCATGAGATGCACTTGGTGATTAGAATTACATACCAGGCGGGGTCATGTAAAGAAACTGAAAATGAGTAACCTAAGATCAAAGACCAGAATTGATTACTAGTAGATGTCAATCACTATTGAGTTGGTCTACCAGAGGGAGGCAGCTATACAGCCCCAGAAGCTGCTGGGGTACTGGGGAATGCTTGCTATGGGGCAGTGTGCAAACTGAACTGCTGTCATTTTCTTCTCATGTATATCACAGACATATACATCATATTTGACTCCCTGCCATCTCTCCTCATCCTGACCACTAGTGATTAAACATACACTGCAAAAACCAACCCTTTGACTTTGCTGAGGCTTTTGGATCAGATAGAGGAGGAGTTTGGCCCCCTACATTCCTGTCCTAGGGAATTAAGGGACATGGAGTCTGATTCACTTGGTGGTTGTTGCTGGGGCTGAGAAGTAATGATGCAACCTTGGGATTTTTAATCTCAATACAAGATGAAAACAGCAGGAGGAGGTGGTCAGGGGATAGAGGTGAGTGAGTAGGTGGAGATGATGCAGAAAGAAGTGGAGAGGACAGACTATATGCATCCTGAGATGACAGCAGCTTGGTTCTCATTCCTTTAAGGCTCGACTGTGTTTCCCATTCAGTCCCTGGTTTTAGGAGTTCTGCTATATCCTTTAAAGAAATTTCTAATCACTTGAACACATTTCATTGGGTTTCTGTTACTTGCAACAAAAGAGTATTGACTAGAGACGCATGATACTTAATTATTTAAAATAAAAATTTTATCCATTTAGTAATTCAAGACAATTTATTGAGTTAACCATATGCAGGGACTGGGCTAACTTCTAGGGATATGCTGAGGGGAAAAACAAGTTTGCCTTCCTGGAGAGTGCCTCTTACTAAGAGAAGTAGATAACAAACAAGCACACAAACAAAAGACTGCAGAAGTAGAAAAAGAGGTACCTGCCATGAACCATGATATACTGTGAAAATAATGAGGTATTTAAATTTTGGAAAAATTGGAATTAACCCATTGGGATCTCTGGGAAAGGAATTTCCTCTAGTTTCTGGGAAGAAATACCATCCCGATATTTCCCCACAGGTAAGCCAGACCCTTTATGTCTAATACATGTCTGACACGAGGATTATGTATGTTATGGTGGGTCATCATTCTGACCCATGAAATCAAGACCAAGGGCTTGGTCTCAGCCTCACAACAAAGTTTTCTAAAAATATGAGTCCTGAAAAAAGTCAGTTGGCCTCTTGTCATTTGCATTGGCTTTGTAGAATTTAGACACAGTGTCGTTTTTGTTTGTTTGTTTGTTTGTTTTTGACACATACACCTTTAACCCTCCCTCTCTCATTTTTGGCTGAAAGAAAAAAATGTTTTATCTACTCCTTTTTTCATCAGCAGGCACTAATTAAACATTTACTCTATTTAAAACATAGCATTGGACAAGGTACAGACATGTAGGAAAAAATCAAAGAGTTTTATGGTGAAGGTGATATACATATATGTACACACACACACACACACACACACACACACACACACATCTATACAGAGGGTGCCAAAATGTGTATACACATTTTAAGCAAGGAAAAAACTGTATTGAAATTTTAATACTCAATATATACTGATAACAAAAGATGAATACAAGTCACATTTAACTTCTGCAATTACAAGAGTTGCTTCAAGTGGTTACCATCAGCATCCAGACACTTCTGATTACGGCAAACTACTGCTTGAGCAACATTGACCAAAGTGTCCACTTGTATCGCTGCACATACCATTTCAATTTCTTCCCAAAATACCACCAGTGTAGCTGGTTTTCTATGCTACACCATATCCTTTAAGGTCCCCCACAGATAGAAGTCGAGGAATGTTAAATCAGGAGGACGTGGGGGAAACTCATACAACATTCTCTATTTACAAATACCACTTCAAAATGTTCTTGAGCTCCTTGAACAACTGTGCTTCCACTGTTTTCTTTGACTGTCCTGCCTGTCACATAGTGATACTAGCATTCATTTGATTAATGCCATCTTTTGAGCAAATGTCAGACTACACATTGCTACCATGATTCAACTTTGAATAGTAATACATAGATAACATCTCTTAAAATGTGTATACATATTACTGGCACCCATGGTAATAAGAGGTCTGACAATTAAGTTCGTGAACTTGCCACCATGTCTTTATGCTGGCAGTACTGTACAAACAACTCTGTAAGGTGTCATAACCTTGGTATATCTGTGTCTCACAGCTGTGTTCATGTCAATGTGTGGTGGTGTCTTGCTGTAGCATTCATTATTCTTGTGTGTTTTTGTGTGCTGTTGCGAGAACATTGGAGCTTAAATTAGAGGAATGAACAAACATTAAATTTTTTGTTAAACTTACAAAGAGTGGAAGTGATATCAGGGATACATTAGTTCAAGTTTATGGGGATAATGCCATGAAGAAAATGGCATTGTACAAATGGATTAAACATTTTTCTGAGGTGAGAGAAAACATCACTGATGAAGAGAAGTTAGGGTGGCCAGTAACGAGCAGACTCATGGAAACATTGCAGAAATTCATTGAATTGTGCATCAAAATCATGAGCTTACTGTGAGAAGCATAGTAGACCAAATAAACATTGATACAGAAACAGTTAGGAAAATCTTAACTGAAAATCTTGGCATGAGGAAGGTGTGTGAAAACCTGGTCCCAGAGGAGCTCACTGATGAACAAAAGCAAAGGAGAGTCTAAGTTTGTGAAGACCTTGTGGAGAGAAAAGACAATGATTCAGGCCATGTTATCACTGCTGTACCAATACAACCTGGTGTACCAATATGACCCTGAAATAAAGTGTCAAAGTGTACAATGGAAGTCAGCCAATTCTCCATGACCAAAAAAATTGTTTCAGTCTATATCAAGAATCAAAATTACATTGCTGACTTTTTTTTGATATCAGAGGGATTGTTAATTATGAATTTGTACCAATTGGACAGTCAACCAAGTTCACTATTTGGAAGTGCTGAAAAGTCTGTGTGAAAAAGTTAGGTGAAAATGACTCAAACTTTTTGCCAATAACTCAGGGCACTTGCATCACAACAATGCACCAGCTCACATGGCACTGTCTGTGAGGGAGGTTTTAGCTAGCACACAAATAACTGTATTGGACTGCCCTCCTTACTCATCTGATCTGGCCCCCAATAACTTTTTCTTTACTTGAAGATAAAGAAAATATTGAAATTTGATGACATTCAGAACATCAAGGGTCATATGACAACAGCTCTGATGGCCATCCCAGAAAAGAGTTCCAAAACTGCTTTGAAGGCTGGACTAGGCACTGGCATCAGTGCACAGCTTCCCAAAGGGAGGACTTTGAAGATGACCATAGTGATATCCAGCAATGAGGTATGTAGCACTTTTTCAAGGACGAGTTCACCAACTTGTCAGACTTCGTAAACAATGATTGTTTATAAAAATCCATCAAATTTGGAAGTGCAATAAAATAGACTTAATAGAATGTACAGCGAGTCTCAGCACTGACATGCAGATGAACAGATTGATCACAATTAGATGGGATACAAAATGTACTAGCTGCCACACACATATTCTGCTAATAACAAGTAAGTAAAAAGGAAACGAGAACAAAATAAAATAGTTCATAAGACATGATTTTAATCAGAACCTCTGCTTTTATTCTTGAGTTATTGCCTACACTGTTTTCATTTTGCTCTGGAAATGTGGGCATTGTTCATTTATGTGACAGTTTCAGAACAGACAAATGGAAACATCATGGAGGGGAAAAAAAGGAACTTGAACAGGAGGCTGGCATTTTTGAAATAAAATGTTTACCACAAAAGATTCAATACATCTTTTCAGCCCTCCACCTGCATGACTAATTGAAATGTGTTAAGGTTTAGGACACTTAACACTTGCTTTACTTTCTCTTTTCCTTTCAGAAATGTAAGCAATGCAGAAAGTTGGTAAGCCTTTTCTGCTGCTCCAGCCCAGTGTCCTGGTTGGGTCAGAGGCGAAGGGCTCTCACGAAACATCCCAGAACTATATAGCCTACTCACTTATTCAACATTTATTGTCTCTCTTCTGTAAGTGAGGCACTCTGTTAAGACACCACACAGGACAGAAAATATGTAAGACCGTGGCCAAGACATGGAAACAACCAAAGTGTCCTTTGATAGATGACTGGATAAACAAGATGTTATACATATACTTGTATACAATGGAGTATTACTTGGCCATAAGAAAAGATGAAATAAGGCCATTGGCGATAGATCTTGAGAATATCATGTTAAGTGAAATAAGTCAGACAGAAGAACCGTATGATTTCAGTCATATGTGGGATATAAAATCGAAAGCCATAAACGAACAAGACAAAAAAATATCTAACAAAATCCTCATAGGTGCAGACAATAGAATAGTGGGTACCAGAGGGAAAGGCAGAAGAGTGTGAAGGGGGTCAAATACACAGTGATGGAAAGAGATTTGACTTTTGGAGGGGAACACGCGAGGTACTATACAAACGATGTGTTAGAGAACTGTACCTCTGAAACCTATATAATTTTATTAACTGATATCATCCTGATAAATTTAGATAAAAAAGAAAACATAATTAAAATTATTTGTAAGGACCATACTCTTGTATACTATTCAACACAAAAAGTTAATAATAATATGCATTAAATAGTAATCATTTTAACTTATGCATGAATTAAAAGTTAGTGATGACTCAATGCCACGGCCTGGGTTCGATTCCCAGCCTGGGAATGACCCCCCCGACCCCAAAATAAGTTAGTGATGAGCAAAACATGTTTTGCTATAATTAAGGCAGAGGAGAAACGGGGATATCGACAGCCCCATTTCACAGACAGAGTAATTTAAAAACCTCTCAGTGCTCTCCACTACCCACAGGGTAAAGAACAAAATCCTCCTCGCAGTCCAGTCTTTATCTGCCTGTGCAGCTTCATTATGTAGCCAGTTCTGTTCTCTCCAGCTACTGTTCATTGTACTTATCTCTTCTCTCTGGTTGGAAAATTCCATATCCAATTAACATCTATGCACCCTTCAGTCACAGCTCATCTGTCGCTTTATTGGAGAGGCTGTCTATTTTCCCTGACAAGTTCAAAGCCTTGCTCATAAGCTCTATTCGCATGGTGTGTCTCTCCTTCATTGTGCTTAGTGCTGTTGCAATTTTATATCCATTTGGAACTTTATTTGATTAATGTCTGTTTCTCTAAATAGACTGTGTGTATTACTTGAGGGTAAGAACCATATCTCTTTTGCCAATTATTATGCTCAGCACATACGAGGTTGGACAAATTTAACCTAGAAAAAGTGCTACACACCCTCATCACTAAATATCACTATGGTCACCTTTGAAGTACTCCTCTTGGGAAGCTATGCACTAATGCCAGTGCCTAGTCCACCCTTGAAAACAATTTTGGAACTCTTTTTCTGGAAAGGCCATCAGAGCTTGCCCAGGTTATGACACCTTATTAAGTTGTTTGCACAGTGCTGGCAACGTAAGCGCACGATGGAAAGTTCACAAACTTAATTGTCAGGTTTTGGGTAGGACAACAGCTATGATGGGCATTCCAGAAAAAGAGTTCCAAAATTACTTTGAAGGGTGGACTAGGCACTGGCATCGGTGCACAGCTTCCCAAGGGGAATACTTTGAAGGTGACCGTAGTGATATTTAGCAATAAGGTGTGTAGCACTTTTTCTAGGATGAGTTCGTGAAATTAATTGTCCAACCTCGTAGTATGGAGTCAGCATGGCCCCTAGGTTCTTTAAAAATGTGTTGAATAGACCAATGGATGAGTGAATGAATGAAGAATCAGGAAAGCACAAGTTAAAGGCCTATGTATTCTAGAGGAAGAAGGAAGGGAGGAAAATAGCATTAGCCAGGGAGTTCCCTGATGGTGTATTGGCTTAAGGCTTCGGTGCTGGCACTGTCAGTGCTGTGGCCTGGGTTCGATTCCCAGTCAGGGAGCTACCCACATACCAAAAAGAAAAAAAAAAAAGAAAATAGCATTAGCCATCACCTGCAGTATGTCCTGTGGTTAACAGTAGGGAGACCATAAAATGTTCCAGGGAGGAGGTGGCATTTGAGCTGGATCTTGAAGGGTGTTTGGATTTGGACATATATGGATTTACAGATGAAAGTACAGTTAGAGCAGATACAGCAATAAGAAATCTTGGAGGGTGTATGGTGAACAATGAACATTAATTTTAGGTTGGTGTACTTTTCTAACTCCCAAGATATATGGTTTTCTATGAAAGCTAAGGGAGTTTTTATATGGAGGAGAACTCCCTGAGTGAAAATAGGTTTTCTTTGAGTGTAGTGTCATTTAGGTTGAGATACTCATATATACAAGTATATATGTTTGTATACATGTCTACTATACGCATGCATATATACAAACATACATATGTACATATTTTTCTTCTTATGTCATTTGGCAGGTCACCAAGTTTATTTGTTACCCACGTTGTTCTATTCCCTACCTGGTTTTCCCTCAGAATCTGTGTGGTCTGAGTATCATGACATGCAATAGAGTCTAACTAAAAAAGCTGATTTTGATATTACATATTTCTAAACTAAAGTCGAGATGGATATGTTACAGGTGTGAACTAGGGACAATCCCATCTTTTTGAGCCTCAACTGTTTCATATATAAAATGGGGAGAACAATATCTCTCGCATAGACTTGTAAGAATCCAAAAGCACTTTGTCAATGACAGATACCAGCCTTATAACCTCACATGTATGCTTTGAAAAAATAATAAAAGGTCACATCCCAGAAGGTGAATTAGCACACTTAAATGAGATGTTTTTCTTTAGAATCTTTTACATTATCCCAAATTTCTTCAATGAACCTGTACTGATTGCTTTCATAATACAAATGTTGTAATTAAAAAGACATCCCTTTGCGAGTTTTAAAGCATTAAAAATTGCTATACAACTCAACTGTGGACTTTCTGTTCTTGCTAATATTCCTTAGTTGTTTGATTTGTATACTATTGTCATTCTCCCACCCCACCAAACCTGGCTTACTGACTCCTTAGCAGAAAGATCCTCTGCTCCTACTTATTTATTTTTTACATCTCCCAGAATATCTGGCCTAATATTATGGCAATGGCAGGTGCAAAATGAATGTTCATCAAAATGAATAGATATCATATAAAGATCTCCTTGCAAAACCACTTGGGGGAAGCACACCTTCAGTTGTGTGTCTTGGCCATCACGCCGGTTCAGGGCAGGTGGGTAACCCAGGGCTCCCTGGCAGGAGACCAGCAGCCCTGGTCCCTGTCTTCATCTTCTGCCAGCTCAGCTGCTCAGTGTAGTTGTCAGAAAAGTGCAACTGAATGCTCAAAACATGTAACTGTTTCTTGAAGGAGCTTCTAGGTCTGATTTGACCTAGATTACTTGGTGATTTATCTGTGAACACTTGGGCCATTCACTGCTGATTTCTTAAAACATGCGTAATTGTGTTAGCTGCCTTTTGCTGCTATAAAATATTACCACAACCTTTGTGTCTTAAACACTATACAAATTTATTATCTGGAGGTCAGAATACCTACAATGGATTGTTCCTTCTGCCGGTTTTAAGGAACCATCCATTTCCTTACCTTTTCCCTCTTCTAGAGGCTGCTAGCATTTCTTGGCTCACAGCCCTGCCTCACTTGGACTTGTGCTTCGGTTGTCACATCTCCTTCTCTGCCTCTGATTCTCCTGTCTCCTTGTTTCACTTATAAGGACCCTTATGATGACTTTGGGCCCCCCCCTGATAATTGGGGATAATCTCATTATAAATTTCTTTACTTGCACAGGTAAAATCCCTTCTGCCACATGAAGTAACACACTCACAGGCTCCAGTGATTAGAACGCAGACATCTATGGTGGTGGTGGTGGAAATTATTGTACCTACCACAATAACCTACTCACTGCCACCATCTATGAGTTCATATTTATGCAGAGAAATATGCAAACCCTGGGAAAAGGTGCCATGTTTGCTCATGGACAGGAAAACAAAGCATTTGTCTTCCTTGTACTCATTTTCTACCTTTGCTCGGAATCACACAGACCTGTCGCCTGGTTTATACAACTGCAGTGGCCTGAAGAAAAGACTGTCAGCACATCATTTTTCCTATAATTGGCACATTATTGCCTGATCATTCACTCACCTCCTTCTGCTTTTTGCCTCTGAGAGCCACATTGCTGACATGGTTGCTCTCCCGGAGGGAGTCCACAGTGTCTCCATACAGCAACTTGATGGCCCGGACCAACCGGGCACAGGAGCGGCTGTGGTGCAGGTAGCAGTGTGGGTGGCAGTAGTCAACATGGGTGCAGATGAAGCTTTGCTGGTTGCACAGCAAGATCATGACCTGGAACACAGACATCACTAAGACTCAACCAGGCAACCAGAGTGCAGACAAACCATGAACATGTATGTGGGGTGGAAGATGGAAGTTAGAATGTCAGCTTTCCTTGGTGGGTCTTGAAACCAGACTGATTCAATAATTCTCACAAAAGAACAAAGAGTTATAATCCTTTTATGTACTTGGCTTCTTCTGCTCCCTCCACTCATAATTGACAGAAAGATTATTTTGAAACAATGAAAGGTCAAGTGAGCTTCAAAAATTTAAAAGAATTATTGTAGGATGTATGATTTCCAAAGACTTTCATATGAACATTCTGAACTTAAAATATATATTTTTTTCAGCTCTTATGTTGTGGCAGGAGCCAGAGAGAAGAGTACAAACTGATGACAAATTCTATCCCACAGGACTTGATTGACCTTTGACAACAGTGGGATGCCCACCTACATGGAACTTGAAAATATTTCTGCATCCATGCCAACTTATATAATCTTCAACGGGCCCTCAAACCCCACTGTACAGTTTCATTCCTCTCTCTACAAACTAATATTTTTTTCTCTGGATTTTGGACCATTTTAGTTCTTCACTCGTGGCTGGATCTGGCTCAAATCCTCACTTCTCCTAGATGTCCCAATGGGATTCCAGAAGAGAACTTGGTCAATTTAAGGATATAGTTATTTCAAGATAAGAAATGAAGGCCTTTGAATGTGTAACTTCTTAAGTTGCCTTCTTAAAACGGCAGTAGCATTCCTAGAGCCACAAGGTTCGTCAAATATGCATAGGGTGGTCTTCTGAATACTTCCATCCTTCATGAAAATAGTTCCCATCCAATGCCTAACCTGGCTGCCACACTGAATGGAGAACATAAAGTGCATCTACATGCGCAAGGCCAATCCAGCCTGCCAGGAGGGTCTGCCACACAGTTCCTTAGGACTGAGAGGCCTTGCTTACACTGAGACAGCAACAATAATCGACTTAATACCCCTGTCAAGCTCAGCTAACAATGTCTCATCTCTTCGAAGTTTTCAAACAACATGTGTTGTCGAGATCTCTCTAAAGATTTGCTGAATATCTCAGATATTCCTGTTTATACTGGTATGAGGCACAGCACATGTAAGAACTAGGGGAAGGGGGATTCCCTTGTTATTCTCAAATCTGATTGCTTAAGAGAAACACCAAAAAGCTTAAGAAAAAATAACAAGTAAACAAACACAAAAATGAACATTACTCCTGACTTTAGTTCAGGAGATTCTGATTTAGTAGATCTGGTGGAGGTGACCTAGAAATCGATAATTTAAAAATTCTGCCCAGGGATGTCCCTGTGGTGACAGTTTCCTCTTAGGAATCTGCTGATTGATTACTGAGTAGCTAAGAGGCCAAGCAGAAACTAGCTAACAGGCAGAGTGGAGATTCTGGCAATTTCACTGTGACAGGGAAACAAAATTGGAGTTTCTGACCCATAAATAATGATAGGTTCTAGTACATATCTAAGATTCTCACTGGGAACCTCAAAAGGCTTCACACTAAGAGGTTTGTATATGGGGGTTGGGTGACTAGAAACAGTACAAGTCAAGTAGGCTTAGTTCCTGATTGGACTTGGGTGATTTTTGCTGTCTGCCAGAGGGTGCGGTGAGTCATCTCTGGAGGCAGCTAACATTCTCTAGAGACTCTATTATAACTCTATAATTTTAAAAAACTTAACAAACTTTGTTTTAGAGAAGTTTTGGGATCATAGCAAAATTATCATCCATTATCATCCCCACCAGAGTGGGGCATTTGTTACAATAGATGAACCTACATTAGGCTCACTCTTGGAGTTTTGCATTCTACAGGTTTTGACAAATGTATAATGACATGTGTTCATCACTGTGTTTCTATAATTTTTCATCCACCACATTTAGTAGTCAATGAAATGGCTAGACATGTGAAGGAGCAGGACCAAGAGAAAATGGTTAGATGGCCTGCACAGGGCTTCTAAGGTATTGACTCAGTTCTCTACTTGATGGTCATTACTCATATGTGTTCACTTGTGAAAATGTATTGAGTTGTACACATGACTTTTTTGTGTGTTTTTCAATATGTAGCTTTAACTTCACTAAAAAGTTTACTTTAAAAACAGCTGCCTCAGAGATAGCCAGTTCTAGGGACCACTTCCATAGTAAAGGCAAAGCACTATAAATTCTGAGAAGCAATAAGCACCAGCCAGCCCTATCTGACCCTATAAGGAATTCAGATTAAAATCAGAGGAGATGGTGACAGTTCATATCTAAGATCAATAACAGGGCTGGCAGTACCCTATCAATTGTACATCTGATGTGATGCCTCCTTACCTTTCTCTTTCTTTCTTCATGCCCAGCTCAAACCTTGAACTCTCATTAATGCCTAGAGTTTTGCTGGGATCCCCTACTGCCTTTGCCCTCTAGATAATCCTTCGAGGTGTGACCTTCGTCCTCTTAGAATCTGCATGTCCTGATCTACAGTTTGATCTAATACAGACTCAAGACTGACACCATGACTTTCCTCTCAGCATTCTGATAACCTATATAAAACTGATCATGAAGCCTTGTCTATGTCACTCAACATATCTTGACCATCTGGCTTAGCTACATGGTTTGCCCTGACTTATGGTGACCCAAAAGCCAGGCATCACAAAGGACCCTTGGTCTTAGTGAACTTCAAAAGAAATATCATCCAGCAGAATATCAATCACAGTGAGTGTTGAAAGATTCAGCTGAAATACAAGCCTCTAGTCTTTCTTGAAGACAAATCATATTGATGGTTTTAGTATAATCTCTTGTCCTCCCTCCATGGATCTTTCCCAATGCCAAAAGAACCTGATCTCAGGGCTCTTTCTGGGATTCCTACTTACATGAAGCCATGACATGTTCCTGTGGTAATTTTCCTCTGTGCCGGCAGTACTCATTCCTTCTGGCTCAATGCTGGGCTCACTTGTACTCCAAGGGCTCCCTTCTTTAAAAGAAAAACACCAAGAAAAGTTGTATTGTTCAGTCTCCCTGAAGAGCACCCAGGTATGGTACGGTTCTCCATGCTTTTGAATCCTAGGGCAGACTACCATGGCCCAGTGGGTTTCAGGGCATAGCATTGATTTTAATGGAAGAATATTAATAGGAGCTGTGTCCTTCACCACCAGCTGAACTAGCAATTTCAAAGACATTCATGACATCTGTTATGGTGGCTTCCATTCTGAGACATGGAAGCAGAGAAAAGACAGAGTCAAGTCCTTGAATTGCTGGGATGAGCAAGTTCTTGGTTGAGTGTGTCCAGATCCATTCCAGACTGCCCAGACCTTACAGGTATAGTTAAGGAGGGACACCAACCAACCTGCAGTGGCCACACAGAGTACTACTGCCTCGACTACTGCTGTCACTACAGCTAGTGCTACTGCTCCTAATCACCACCTGTCTTTGCTATCAGAGCTATTTCAAAGATGGGCAGGTGCCTTGGGAAAATGAAGGGAATTTGGTGCAATTGTGTCTAATCATGGACAAAAAGAATTTCCTCTCTATGGGAAAGTATCCAGGAGACATCTCTCAGGAATTCACTAGTTACTATACTAGACAATGAAACTGTCCTCAAATCTGAAAGCTTTTCTGGGTCTTTCCTATGACAAAACCATGCTTCTAGCCTGGCTATTTTGACTCTACTGGTCTGGCTAAATTAACCAATTCAAATAATTAATTGAAATAAAATTTTTCCCCAAACTAACTGATGATGTTGCTATAGTTTCAGACCTAAAACAAAAGAAGTCACAGGGTTTTTTTCTATTGTCTCCTTAAAAAATAAGGTGAGTCTTAAGTGATGCATAAATTAGCTATTTTCAAAGGTGAGGGTGGATAAGTTCAGAAATAGTTCCTATTTTAAACCCTCTTTGATGAGATCTACTCAGCTTCCACTTTCGCAGACTTGATTGATAATTTATCCACATTTCCTGACTGACTCCTGCAACAAGTTAACCTAGAAAGGAGAGCTTTCTCTTTCGCTTCTCACATAGAGATTGAATGACAAAGAAAATGTACTTCACGTTTTTCTTAATAGTTTAATTCTAGGCATCTGGTGACTTTTATCTGCATGCCTGCTTAACCTTTTTCTTGTCTATTAAGATGATAACCAGGGCCTATAGGACTAACCCATTTTGGGATTCAGAGTCTCTTGGGATCTTACAGTGATAATCTACAACTCTAATGCTCTGATTGTATGTAGAACTCACTCTCAGATGTTCAATGTACTTTATAAGCATCCCCTACTTTATCGTTAGAACATCCCCTCAGAATAGGCAAAGAGTAAATAGAATTATTCCCACTGAACAGTTAGAGGAAACAAATTTCTGACTTGACTTGCTGAAGGTTACTAATTATCAGGTCTAGATGATTTTCCCCATATGATATTTTGGTTGCTTTTACTGTGAAATAAGGACTTTAACAATATAGAGGACCTCCTGTTAGCTCTCCCCAAGAAAATATCTACTTTTTTTTAAGGTCCTGATCAGAAGAATGGATGCACAAACATCTGGACTTCAAAAAACTGTCCTTGTTATTAAAGTGTTTTCTTTCCCACATGTACTCTCTGTCTCCTCACTGCTACAACTATGGTCCTTGTGCCAGCAACACTGGCTTTCCCAGGAAGCTTGTTAAAAGTCTGGACTCTCAAGCCCCCACCCCAGACCTGCCAAATCAGAACCTGAGTTTTAACAAAACTCCCACCAGGTGCCCACTGTGCACGCGAAGTGTTGAGCTGCCCTGCGCTGGAGGGTCGTATGGTTCTCAGACTGAATGAATGGTCTAAGCTATGGCTCTGCCCTCCATCTTTTGACGCATTATGAAAATGGACTTGAGCTGCTTAGGCTCTGGGCCCTGTCTTCCTACCCCCCACGTCCCTGCACACCCCACTCCTCTATGTTACCTAGGTCAGTGACAGTGTCCCTGCTCTGGGACAGCTGCAGCTCCTCAGCCTCAGACTCTGAGTCCTGTCGTGATAACTTGCTGCTCTTTAAGCTGCCGACCCGGCGAATGCTGGACAAGGAACCCCCCTTCTTCACCTGGAAACTGCGGGTTCCTTTAATCTGGAGCAGGCGGGAGCCTCCTATCCTGATCTTCCTGCTGGGAACTGTATTAAAAGAACAAAATAGGGCTTTTTCCCCCTTAGTTTTCCCCAGCCGGTGGTAGATCCAAGCTCTCCCCCACTTGGCCCTGAACAGCCTCCTCTCTGTTGGCTGGGATGGGCAGCGTGTCTGGACAAGGAGCATCTCCCAAGCCTCCAGTCAGGCGGCTTTGTTAGGCAGGCAGGAGGCTGGGCCCACCAGGAAGGGCTGGTGCAGCTTCTTTCTTGGACACATAGCTCATCAGTGCTGGGAACAACCTGCTCTCTTTGTGGCCCAGGGTTCACAAGCATGAGCGTCCCTTGCAGCAGCATTATGCAGGACTGTTAGTACATTTACAGAACATTATTGCTTGCTTCAATAGAACCACAAACCATTTGTTTTTGTTTTTCTTTTGAAATGAGAGTTATGTAAACCCCTTCATGTAAACCCCTTCATTTTGGAATAATACCTCATTAAGAAATAAAAACAAGAGGTGCTTCTCTCTCCAACAGTCAGCAGTGGGTTCCGCTCAGGTCATCAGCAAAGGCACTAAAGGATCTGTTTTCACTGGGGTGCTTTGGGTGAACATGAGTGTGAAATGGTTCCATTTTCAATGCACCTAGTGATTTCATAGCATCCTCCTCTCAGTCAAAAGTCTGGGTGAGATGTGAGTCCAAATGTTGCAACACCCTGAGCCAACCTTATAGTCTATATGTACCAAGAAGAACATGCATTATTCATCTTTAGTGTTCTGGAAGAAACAGTCATCAGTAAGGGAAAATAAAAGGGTAAAGAAACATGTTTAAACTTGAAACCTATTTTTTTTTTTATCAAAAGCATCCTTATTTCCCATAGTCATATACACCTCTCTTTCCTTTTCTTCTAAGATTTTGTAAAGGTGGGATAAAAAAAAAGTTTCAGAGCTTAAACTCATTATCAGGAAAGGGTCATTCTTATAAGTTTCACTTCTTAAGACACAAACAAGATTTCGTACTAATTATTTAAGGCATAGCTATTAATATTTTTTAAAATCAGGAAGACTGTACTCTAGTCTTGGCTTTCTCACTCACAGGAGAGTCCATGTGACCGTCATAACTTTCACAACTTCATAAAATGTTAATTAAATGTGTACTTGTAATGCCATGTAAGGAGCCCAGAAAAATTTCTGTTGAGTAATATGAAATGTTTAATCTCTGATTTACCCTTGTGATTGAGAAAGACTAAACTCACCACCGCTCAGATGGCAAAGACATCATAGAACTTACTGAACACATATGGATAGAAGCTCATATCTGGATAAAAATTCTTGTAGCACAGTTGGATAAATTCCATAAAGACTCTAGACCATAATACTCTATATTAATTATAGCACAAAACTCATTCACTGCATTGTTCAGTATTATTTTTAGGATTAATTGGGAATATATAACATACCTGAAATACATTTGAAATACAATATTACTACCATTTTTAATGACTATTAGTACAGTTTTATGTGAAGGTAGATTAGGAAGTAGAGAAAAAGATTAGAGAGATAATTTTTCTTTTATTTTTACAGAGCCATGCTCAAGCATTGTTTGCCTGACTTCATGATACCTTTCAGCCTACAAATGTAGCACAATAACCCCAGATTAATGCGACATGTAAGAAATTTAATTTTGAGAACCTGTTCTACCACCAAAGATAATTGGAGACGACACTGAAAAACTAGTGTTCAGAATCATGGTACTGGTTATTTGCAAAGGACATAGCAGTTCAAATTCAGATTTGGTATTGTACATGAAAAGTACCAGTTGAGATTTTACATCCTTGAATTTTAGCCTTCATCTCCATGACAACAAGGACTAGCATGAAAGTGAAACAAATGCAACTAAATTAGACAAAATACCTCTTTTTTCCCTTTTCTCCTCTCCATTATATCCATTAGCCAGTCCTGCTGGCTGCACACCTCAAAATTTCATAGGATTTTGAAAGCCCCATCACCTAGTACCTGGACTAATGTAATTACCTAACTGCTCCCCCTTAAACCCACTCCCAAGGCTCAATTCATCTTTTAAATCATGATACACATATTACATCACTTTTCTGACCCAAACCTGCCAACAACTCCCAGATACTCTTAAATTAGAATTAAATTTCTATCCATACCTACAGACCCTATTTGTTCATGCCTACATCAGAGCTGCATTCTCTGATCGGAAAACTCCCTCAGCACTTTGCATGACTAACTCCTTCACATCATACAGGTCTCTGATGAGGTCCTTCTCTGACTACACTCTCTCCCATTAGAGGCTGCTAACAATGATCTGATTTTAATTTGTTTCTCTTCATACTACTTATCTTTATTTCAAAGTCCAGTATCTAATGTTATTTACTATTATATTATTAACTATTAGCTAATATAAACTAAAATATATGTTGGAAAAATTTCCTGTTCATAGCTGTATTCTGAGAACCTGTAATAGAGCCTGGCACACTGTAAGTACTCAATAGATGATTGTTGAATGATCAGACACGTCTTGTACTTTGGATTACCTGTCTTGGTTTGTATTTGGAATATAGGTGAAATGATTTGATAGGCCCTGCTTAGAGATTTTAGGCAGACATTTATAGTTCTAAGGATTATTTCCCATTAATTTGTGTTGGTAGAACCTGAATTATTCCCAGGTTGTTTATTTTAAGAACTGACATTTTTAGCTTTCATAAAAACAAATTGTATGAAATTTTGAATAATGTTTTTATAATCTCAGTTAGCAGGGCCCCCATAGTCTCCATTTTCATATTGGCTCTAGCAGTTGGAACCTCCTTATCAAAAGGATTAAGGAATATTTAGGAATCTCCAGGAGGATTTTTGCCAATCGGTAAAGGATATTTGATGGATATGTTCTCATTTTATTCATAGTTTCAGTTTTGTGCTGTTTATTAAACAACTTTCATATATTAAAATAGTCATCCTACAAGGAGAAAAAATAATAAGGCCTTTGTGTCTTTGAACATTAAGAGCAATTTACATAAATTATAATCATAAAATTAAAGTGTTCTTAAAATTAATTTGATGTTTTATATTTTTAAAGGTGTAGAATTCATTCACTCTGCTCAAGTTTAACCATGTCAATATTAAGAATTTTTATTTCAGCTACTTCAAATAATAATCAACAGAACATTGAATAGGCATAAAAAGAAAATCTCTTTGGGATATGTCTAAAAGAAGGAAGTTTTTTATCATATGCAGTTATGCTTGTCTGAAGTAGGAATATTTGAAAAAATATTATCTTGGTACTTCTTCATATACAAAAATTGCTAAGAGTTGGCTAAAAAATATCTGTTTCTCCATATATTCAATATAATGTAATTATTATTTGCATTTTTAAAATGTCATGATAACAATCTAATTAAAAAATTTTCCAGTGTACATCTATTCCATGAAAGATTTTAAAGATTTTAATTATTTTATGTTTTCTCTATCTAGGGGTATTCCTCTCAAGAATCATTCATTCCTTAAATTATCAAACATTCATGGAGTCATTGTCTATAGGATACTAGAAAATACATGAATGCATAAAATTATCTTTGACTCTTTTAATAAATATAATGATGTTCTTTTAATTGAATTTCATTAGAAAAGCACTGATGAGCAATGGAATTTAAGAAATAGCAAAAATCAGATAGAGAAGTTAACAGTTTAAAGGAGACTTAAAAGAACAACTTGAAACTTTGCAATCTTTATTTTAGCTCATATTTAGAATTTTCTGCATAGGTTCTAATCTATATGCACATTATATTTAAAAACATTGACAACAATTATTAATATTTACTGTGTACCTACTATATACCAGGTTCTGAGTTTATGCTTTACTTGTATTGTCTCATTTAAAGTTTTCAACATCACAATGTGATAGGTGTTATTGACCTTATATTACAGACAAGAAAACTGTGACTTAGAAGGTAATTAGTTTGGACAAAGTCACACAGCTAGTTACTATATTTGTACCATTGTAAGGTGCACATTTTTTTTCACATTTTAACACATCTGAAATTGGGATTCATCTTACAATTGATGACATGTTAAGATCACTAGTGCCAGGTGACAGTCATGACACACATGTTACTGCTTGTGTCCACGTGAACATCTAAAGCATCAGCAGCAAACTTTACAGAACGGGTACCAGGGTATTTAACTCCAAGAAGCCGAATGGTAGTTCAGTGGAGGAGTGGTGAGACAGCAAATCAGAGTGCTTGGCGACATTCCTGAAGCAGGGATTGAAGGCGGGCTAGCTTCCTACAACTGCACGTTTCCTTAAGTAGGTAGCACCAATAGCTTTACTTCTTTTGTGGATTAATTTTTTTAAAATGTCCTGTTACTAACACTCTGATGCAACCAAGAACATTATCATATAGAAAAACATGGACTTTGATAATTCTGAGTTGAAAAGTGATTAAGAATTTTGAACTCTGTATTGAAGATACTTTAGAAAAACTTCAACCAGTTTATTTATACTTAATCTTCCCTTGGCTGCACAGGAATGACATCCTGATAATAAAAAATTCCATCTAATTAAGTCTGAAAGACCTCTTTGAATAAAAATGAAATACCAGGTGACAAAGTACTGTGGAAGACCTAAATTGGGAGTATTCTTCCTTTCTCATTAGCACATAAAATCACATCTCATCATACACCTGATGGCATCTTAGATTCAATGTGATATGGAGAGTGGCTGAGCTGGAATTAGAGCCCAGGGCTCTCTGGCTGCAGAGTCCAGCACCTAATTAGCATGGTTTCCTCCCTCACTGAGTACTATACAGACCCACCAGTCTTGGACTTCCTTGGGTACACAATTCTGTAGTTTAGACCCCAGACCAAATATCCTACAAGAAACCCTGAAACTTAAATAACTCTTGATTTTCCATACCTTTCTTCTCTTCAACACCTGCATCTGATTTGAGGGTGTGGCTACTACTGTGGAGGGAATCTTTTGAGTCTTCATTTTCATCCAGGACCCCAGCAAAGCTGATCTTCCTCTCATATCTGTGTCGGTCCAACTCAGGATCCAAACGAAGTCTGCAGCTCTCCAAGTCCTGCAATGTCAGAGGGCATCAGTGAATGCTGACATCTCCCTGGCACTGCACTGGTCCGTGGCAAACCTTCCTCTATTGTGAACTGCACAGAACTGCATCTCAACAGCCCAACCCTTCTTTATCTAGTGCAAATTTTGGATTGTAGCCATAAAAAAATTTCTTGAATTAAAAAAAACTTCCCTAATTCATAGCTTTCCCTTTTTCCTCCTATGCTTCACCTTTCAAAAGCACAGACCTCATTCCAAATCCAGAACTAGCTCTCCCACTTTCTAATTCTTTGTCCACAGTTTTAACTGACATTGATATTTATCTACTTAGTAAATAATCATGCATTTACTGCACTGCGTATGGACGTGTTAGTACTGTGGGATACATAAAAAATGGTTCTTGTCCTAAAGGAAGTCGGAATCCCAAGAAAGAGACTGAAAAGCAAACAAGTGATAAATTCCAGAGTAGGATCTTAGAAATCATGCTTGTGGGGGAGTTCCCTGGTGGTGTAGTGGCTAGGCTTCAGCACTGTCAATGCTGTGGCCTGGGTTCGATTCCCAGCCAGGGAACTACCCACATTAAAAGAGAGAGAGAGAGAGAGAGAGAGAGAGAGAGAGAGAGAGATATCATGCTTGGAAGTTGTGGTGGGCAGAACACCCTCCAGAGATACCCATGCCCTCATCCCTGGAACCTGGCAAATATATTGTTATACTTTACATTACAGTAGGGACTTTGCACATGTGATTGAGGTTAAGGATCTTGACATGGGAGGTTACCCTGGATTAGCCAGGTAGGCCTAACCTAACCACACAAATCCTTACAAGTGGAGAGCTTTGCCAGGCTGTGGTCAGAGGAAGATATACAAAAGAAGGGTAAGAGAGATGCTAAATTACTGGCTTTGAAGAAATGGGAAGAGGCCATGAGCCAAGGAATGGGGGTGGCCTCTAGAAGATGGAAGAGGGGCAAGAAAAGAGAATATTCCCCAGAGCCCCGAGGAGTACAGCCTCGCCAAACAACTTGATTTAGTGCAGTGAGACCTGTGTCAGGCTTCCGATTTCCAGGGCCATGTTTGTGCTGCTTTACACAACTAAAATTGTGGCAGTCTGCCACAGCAGAAATAGAAAGTGAATACAGATGTGATGTTGGAATTAAGTTTGAGGATTAAGTAAAGTTAGCTTCTCAAACAAGTGGGGAAAGGAAGTTCAGGTTTAGGAAACCTCATGTGTGAGGGCCAGAGGCCCAAAACAGGATCATGCATTGGCAGAACTTCTCACTTCCTTCGAGGAGGACCTGAGTAGAAGGAGGTTCATTGCTATCTGCTAATGAACAGAATGAGCCCTTGCCCTAAGGGCAGCCTTGAGGAGTGTAGGTATATTAGTAAGAGTGTGGCCTGTGAGGCTCCAAACTGATAATTTGACCTGTTGTGTGAATGGAGACATGTTTATGTAGAAGATCATATTTCATTATTAATCTATAAAACACTTTTGGAGGATCTGATAAATAAAATATACATAAAAGCCAACTTTATTTTTTTACAGCATTTTTTTTCTAATTAGGATGTGATATGCCCTCTGATTCCAATAAATATGAAAAACAAAAAATATTTTTAAATACTCAGTTTGCACCAAGATAAAACTCTTATGCTTTTCATTGTTATTAATAAATGGATTTTAGACTCTACATGTAATTTTCTTCTTTTCCCTTTGGTTTAAGAACAGAAGTTACACTTTGTTACTCAGAAAATTTTATCACATCTAGAAAAATAAAGAAACTACATGGAAGCTATTTAACAGTGTCAAAATTTTTCTAGGATAGAATTGCTTTTTTCAAATTAGTCCCTTTTCAGAAAAGAAAGAAATACATAACTTTATCTATTTTATTTTGGTAGGCAAATTTAATTAGATACATTTCTTAGTTGGGAAAAAATATTAATATAATAATTCTGATTTCTCAAAAGGAGTTACCTCTTTCAATTTCTTGTTTTATTTACTTGTCAAAGTCCCACCTATCTTTCAAAGTTACATTCCAATGTGACTTCCCCCAGGGAGGTTCTTCAGATTTTCCCAGTCCCTTCTTTGGCCAATCACGGCCCTCTGTTCCTTTCTTTGGGCCACTCTTACATTTTACTTCAGGAAATATGTTTATTATTTTTTTTTTGGTGGTGGTGGGGTGGTTCCCTGGCTGGGAATCAAACCCAGGCCGTGGGGTTGAGAGCGAGGAAATAGTGTTATATGTTACTTCTCCTGTTAAAATATATTCATCTTTGTATCTCCCTACACCCACCCCTGCAACCACCATACCACCTTGTTTATAGTCATAATCTCAATAAATATCCAACAGTTTAGTTCTGATATATGTGGATTGTGTTTTGCTTCTGGTATTTTAACTTTAGGAACATTTGGAAGTCAATAGTATATTCTTTATAACCTGATTTGTTAAATCCCATTGGCATAGTTTCTAGCACAGTCTTGCACAAAAGCATGCAATGTGTTGTTTTCCCTAATGAATGCATGTAGATGTACGGAGACTTCCTTACTGCCTTTTTCTTTATTAGGAACTCATCTCTGTACTGAATGGAAATTTTTTGTTTAATTCCATATCGTTAGGTCACTGGTTACTGGTTTCACTGATTTCAATTGAAAAATATTTGAACAGACCAGCAATTTTACAAATTTTTTAAAAAATATTTACTGTTCTCAAGTTTGGAAATTAACATTTAGAGAAAAATTTGATTATTATGTTCTTTTAGATTATAAACCTTATAAAAATTCTTTTTCTTTTTTGACATTATTTTTTTGTATGGTTTATGAAAACAGTGACTAAAAATGCTACCAGAAGTTGTTTTTTGGAAAAATAAAGCACATTAATTAAGTTGAATTTAAAGATCCATCTGCAAAAAAATTAAGTTGGCAAAAATATATTTTTAGGCACATTTTAACACCTTTTTATATCATTTTTTCTTTTTCTTTTATTTTCATTCCCCACCAATGAAGTTAGTAGCCTGCTGGGATTTTCTGACCCTATCTAAGAAATAACTGTGGTTAAACAAATTAACTTTTATTTTAATTATTGTATTTAAGGTTCTCTTGCCTTCTTTACCCTCTTTTTGCATGTAACTGGACTTTTTCAAAAAAATATTTTGCAGGGAAATCTCTTCAGTTTTAGACATGACCTTATGGTAATTCTAACAGAAAGGCTTTTTTTTTTTTTTCTTTTTTTTTTTTGTAGAAAGTTTATGTCCCTAATCTCCCATCCTCAAGCCTCAGAATATTTATAGCTTTTAATATGATCATTTCACTCTGTTATTCTTTTATTATTCTGTGTATTAGGGTAGCTATTTATTTTTACTGCTATTAAAATGTTGCTGAACTAATAAAACACTCCAAAGATTTATAAATACCCTTGCAGCAAGTATTTTGTTAAAACTTCAGGATTATTTCATTTTGATGGTATTTATGCTTAGCCTGCTAGATTCACTATTTAGTATAATTTCTTTTTTTTTTTTTTTGCATTTTGGTATGTGGGTAGCTCCCTGACTGGGAATCGAACCCAGGCCGCAGCGCTGACAGTGTCAACGCCGAAGCCTTAAGCCACTACACCACCAGGGAACTCCCCAGTATAATTTCTTAAAGAAACAATATCAAGCATTTGCAGCTTCTGTGTTGGTAAAACAGCTTTATGATAGTCATTGTTCTTTATATTGTAGGTTAGAATGTGACTTAGTCACTTGAGGTTGTTTTGTGTGTTTTTTCTTTTGTTTTGTTTTAACATCAACTGTACTTAAATAGTTAAATAGACTAGACATGAAGAAAAGCTTCTTTCATTTATTTTATAAAGGTCACATCCCAATGCAATACATAAGACTACACTTGACAGTGAAAATCTTAATGTACTGAATAAAAGATTTCTGAGATCTTGTTAAAGGCAATATAGCAGTGAAAACTTCCACTGACTGAGTGACTGCAGGCTCTGTTTAGCTTAATTTCTTGGCATTTTCTTCTAGTGTTCTAGTTGATTATACAGTAACTTTTAAGAGACTTAATTTAAAAAAAGTTACAATAGTAAGGGTCATTAAACTATAGCCTCATAGAGTTGAGAGGAAAAACAAAAATAACTGAGTTGAACTGTAAGATTCTTATTTTTTAAATCATAATGGATCAAAATGGTGACCAATAAAAATCTGAAATTTAAAAGTAGGTATACTACTGTTCTTTTATGAAGACTTCAGTCTCATTAGGATGTTCGTGGGGTAACTGACAGATTCCTAAAGATCACATATTTTATCATGCTGGACTTAAAATACATGCATTGAGTAGTGGCCTTGACTTAATTTTATAGAGTAACCTCAATATAATAGTGAAGGTAACAATTTAGAAAATTAAAGGCCCAGGTTAATATGAAATTAAAGAAGAACAGGGGGAGAACCTTTTTTCAATGTCCAAATGTTTCACATTCAAGCACAGGTATGTTTCTCTTTAAAACATATATTTTACCCATACATGTTTCCAACTTGAAAATATCCATTGTATGTTTCAGAGTGTGAGGAAGCGGGTTTTCCAGACATCAGAAAACCAGAGGGAGAGGCACTGCTCAGTGATACCAGAGCATGAATTCTTCTGTCCCCAGGGAGGACTAGGGCATGGTCTCATTCATGCTGCGTTTGGTGAAAACATCAGGAGAGCGGGTGGATCGTAAAATTAAATGAAAGCACATGGATTGTTCATGTAACAATTTTTATGGTAGAGGAGTGTCAGCCTTGTATAAAAAAACAAACTTGTCTACTTCCTCAGCGCTGGCTTGATGATGCCTATGATGAAAGAACCACTGGACACTTGGTGCGGGTGAGAGAACTAAGGGCCAAGGAAAATCAGCTCCGAGGTGTGACCCTGTCTCAGGTGCTCTATCAAGACTCTGGCTCTTATATAGTGTTTTTATGCTCTGTTACAAAAGTCAAGCCCTGACAGTTCAAGAGTGTGTGTATGTATGAGTATGTGCATGAGACTGGGTGTTTCTGAGAGAGAGAGAGAGAGATGAGAGAGAGAGAGAGATGAGAGAGAGAGAGAGAGAGAGAGAAAGAGAGTCAATCTTTCTGCCTACCCATAAGAAATGCTATAGGAAAAAAATATATGTTAGGAGAGATATATACATGCTAAATGCTTAAATAAGACTTTTTGTTCACAACTTAAACGAGAAGACTCATTGAAGGCACATTTTTATATGAATTTATGAGCAGCTAGTATAAAACTACCTGTAAGAAATTTCTGGAAAAATGCTGGTTGTAAAACTCCTCATAGTTTGGAGAGTAAAGGAATCTGCACATTCTTAGACAATGCCAGCTAATTTTATCCAGTGGTGCTATCTTTAGTGATTACAAGGTCAACTTTAGAGTTATTTTTTAATAGAGGTGATTTTATTTTTATATATGAAACATCTCTTGGTTGAATTTTAAATTCTGTGGTACATTTGGCCATTGGGCATTTGAAGTAATTGTCAATACTCAAAATCTAGCCACGTCTGGCCTCTTCAAGTAGCCTGATTATTAACCCGATGCTTTACTTACCACCAGAGGCTCCGTGCGGGGTCTGGGCAGGCATGAAAAGGTCTCTCGCAGGAAGGTGGTAATCTCTAGGAGAAGCTGGCATGCTGCCATCTTCAAGGCAAATGGGCAGCCACATTTAGAGGGGTTCACAGTACCTTTGGAATGAAAGATATCTTCCGTAAGTAAACAAATCAATAAAAAATACAGAGAGGCACGGTTTGATGGACATAGCTACACATGTGTAAAATTAAATTGCATATGAGAATGTGACCTACACATGTCCAAAATGAAAGTGCATATGGAATGTTACCTATACATGTTCAATTTACCTATTCCCTTTGGAATCATCTGTCCATTACTACAGACCTCTTTTTCCATTTTGTAATTCTGTAAGTGCCTCATACTAAAATGGCAATCAAAAAGAACTAAATTATTCTCCTTACAGCCTCATAGAGTTACAAAATACAGCTCCACTAAATTAGAAAGCCTTTTAATGAAAACAGAAATGAGAAAGCAGTCTGGCAGGATTTTCACATTGCTACTTAATCAGATTTATACTGCATACACAGCAGAGAACTCGATTTGAAACTGCAAAAACCCTGTTGGTTCATGTTATGAGGGAGAGCTCTCTCGATGTTCCTAGAGCAGTGAAGCTGTTTCTAGTCCAGATGTGTTTCTGTAGCCTAGATAAGACATACTTAATTACCTATATTATCCAGTTAATACAAGTTAGCCTATTATATTAAGGTCTACCTACACTAGAAGCATGTAAATATTATTCTTTATTATAAAGAATAGTGGTTTTGAAAGAGTAAAACATCTGGATTTTTTTTTTTTGTCTAAGGGCAGATGATAGTACAGCTGACACCATTATAGACCTTTAATGCTCTCTGGATTATTGCTCAGATACATGTCATCACAAATCATGCAGAAATATACTGATTACTAATCAGTTCAGAAAGAAGATCAAAACCATGTAGAGTTCTGTCTCCCATAAAAGAAAGAAAATAGTTATCTATTTTGAGTGAATCAAGTCATCAAGCCAACAGTATCATTACATACCAACATCCCTAAAAATATCTCTGAAATATTTCCCATTAGGTTTTCTTCATCGAATAGAATATATACTTCATGGTTTATACTGACTGTAGGTGGAAATTATGGTCTTCCTGAAAATGTGTGGTTATTCCTTTCTCACGAAAATCATTACTTTCTCTCCAGAGGTAATATGTGGATGTTGCCTCTTATTAAGAAGGGAGGAGACATACTCCTCTAGAATTTCCAGACTGAAACTTGTTTGCACCTTAATTATCTTTTAAATGCAAAATGAGCTATGTATTGACTTGAGAGTGGAATTAAATCAGATATTCCAATCTTATGTTTGATGGAGGTTATATGACTCTCTAGAAATTGTCTGGATGTGCAACAGTTTTTTAAAAAATAATTAAACACTAAATATTCAGTATAAATTTATGAATCTGTCCCTTTACTCCTGAGGAGTTCGACATAATTCTTCTTGTCAGTCCTATAGACAATGGGGTTGGTCTTAGTCCAGGGTCTCTCAAAACTAATCTGAAATATTCTGTTATAATGAACAAAGATTAAGTGATATATGACCTACCCAAAAAGCTAATATACCAGGCATAACATATTGGTAAATAGTACTTATGTGGTCTCATGGAGATTCAAGATCATTTTGGTCTATGAGGATACATCCATCTAATGTTGCTTTGGCTCCTCTTTGTTCTGAAGGATACCTGGGAGACCCAAGGCAGTTTGGGGATGTCTTCTGGCAGGTCTTCAATTGGTTTTATGATTACTAGATAATTCTCCAATCCTCCTATGGATCAGACCCAATTCCACGAGTCATTCTAGGATATTCTAGCCTCCTATGAACTTGAGGGAATCTCTGGAGCAAGTTTAACCATTAGGCTGAAAGATCGACACTAGAATTTAGTGGTTTATTTTGTTTGTTTTTTATCTTTTTAAAAAAATTTTTATTGTTAGGTTTATTAATTAGTAAAAATTACCAAGGCTCCAGGTGTACAATTCTACAACACATCATCTATGTGTTGTGTTATGTGTTCATCACCCAGAGTCAGTTCTCTTTCCCTCACCGTATATTTGACTTTCACTCCCACCTCTCTCACTCCATCCTCACTTACCCTCAGATAACCACTAACCACTAAACTATTGACTGTTTCCATGAGTTTTTGTTTCTTTGTTGCGTTCAACTTTGTGTTCCACAAATTAGTGAAATCATATGGTTCTTAGTTGTTTGTGTCTGGCTTATTTTGCTTTGCATGATGGTCTCAAGGTCCATCCAAGAATTTAGTGTTTTGTCACCAGCTAAATCAAAAACATTTTCCTTGATTTGGTAAGAGCTGAGAAAGGGCAAAATGATGAAAAAAAAAAAGCGAAAAACCCTTGATATGAAAGTGGAAAAGAAGACAGTCTGTTTTCTTTATTATTTAGTTCTGTCCAATGGTACAGTCTAGCCATCTTTTTATATTTCCTGACTATAAGGATGTAGTAGGTTTGGCATCACTTAAGTATGAATAATCCTTAAGATATAATCAAGGAGCTTGAGTTTCAAACCACTAGGGAAAGTCAAGAGGAACAGGTCCCACTATCTTCATCTAATAATGATACCAATTCCATAATCATATTGGAATTTTATGCTCCAAAAAGGCAGTGGTACATATACCCATAAGCATTTATAGTATAGAACACATATATGCACAAAATGGTGCTAGAGAGAGACACATAGGAATCTCTTTGTTTTTATTCCTCTTTGATGTGACTCAATTATAATTTTAATAAGTAAGTGCACCGCAGAACACACTCATAGTTCTAACAATCTGAATCTTTTAATATTTCCATTTCATGTTAAATGCTGTACTATACTCTGATTAAATATTTCAGTATTTTAGTGATTTGGGAAGTTTTTCATATTCAATTCTGTTTGGTCTAAATTTTCTTTTTTAATGTCTAAAAGCATTAATAAAACAGAACACCTGACCAAACCTCTTCTGGGACAATAATTTTCCACACCTAAATTTTCTGAGAGGCCTAATACTAATCTTGGTATAATAGTAAGAGTCAGAAACTACAAAGCACTGGATGTGCGGGATGACCTGCAACTCTTCGTGCCTGTAGTCTTCTCTTTCTAGGCCTGGCCCTCCCCTTTGCGTGGCTTTATGCACATGATTTACATCCATGCATGAGGACCAGGGGCGAAGGTGCAGTGGGGAGACATGGGCAGGTGGTAAGGATATGAAAGAGGAAAAGAGAAATATTAAGTGCTCCTAAAGCAGAGGTTCTTACAAGCAGGGGTTCTTGTAGTAAAGGGAGTCTCCTTACTGTCATCTAAAAAGTCTTCCTCCTCATCCTCCTTTCTCAGTCTTCTCTTGGTCTCCTCATCATAAATGAGCCCTAGCAGGTTGGCTGGACTCTCGCTTTCCCCGTGGCACAGCTCATTCAGTCGGACGCCAATGGCCTACCACGGGGAGAAAAAGAATGAAATAGGACAAAGTTAGGTCAGACTGTGAAAGAGGTTCTCCCATTGCAGGGGCCATAAACAACCAATTAATGGGAACAATTTCCTGCATTTGTCATCTGTGTATCACTGTGTTGTTACCATCACATTTTCCAATGTGGAAACCCAGAGACGGAAGGCACTGATGCTATCTGCAAGGTCATTTAGTTCAAAGACTTGTAGAAACTGGAAATGATACCTTGATATGCTCATACAAAAAATGTTCCCATTTATTCAGTAAAAATATTTTCATTTACTTAAATGTTGTTTATTTTATAGGTCTCATATAAGGGAGTATGCAGTCTTTAATGGAGGATTAAATAAAAATAAAAAGTCACAGTTCCTCAGAGTGCTTTTGATTATGTTATTTTATGAGAATGTCACTGTCAGGCTAATGAGTTTGGAGGTTGGCAAGAATTCTGGTACTGCAATTTTACTTATATCTGCCGTTACATATGCATTTCTTAGCTTTTTGATAGACTTTGTTCCCCTCTCCACGATACGCTATGAATCAGTAAGAAATACTAACTATTCTTTTGGCAGAATACCCAAAATCAACATTAAAAATATGACATAATAACTCAGCACATGGACAATATTGGTTTTTTACAAGGTATTCATAGAACCAATACTCAGTATACGATATTCGGAATCATCATGCACTATTGTCTGACTTACCAAAAGGAATTTTCCATGAGAAGAGACAAAATACAGGACCTCTATCTAGTTTCTTTAAAATTCCCATTATACAATGTATGCAACAGTGGAAGAGAAACAGGCATAGGAAGAAAAGTTAGGGAAAAAGCTAAAATGAACACTGAACTTGGAGTTTGACAGTTTGATTACTTTGTACATTAGTAAGAACAAAATTCCAGCTAATTTTCTTTTTTCTTTCTGTATCATTCTTTTCAAATATTTAGAAATTCTGGACATGCAAGAAAGTAGACTCACTACTGAAAATTTGACATACACAGATATGTCCAGAATTCTCTGAATAAAAACACAAGTTGTTTGAAGAGCTTGGCTATCCAGAAACAAAGAGGTCTCCTTATATTCTAGAATTAAGTGAGAAGTAACAAAAACCTCATTGATGAGAAAAAAAGTAGTATAAAAAGATATCGCAGGATCTTAACATTTTAGCCACTAGCTTGAGAAGTTTTAAACAAACAAAACAAAACCAGCACCTCAACAAAGAGCCTTGTCCTGATGGTATTTTGGAGATCCTCTTGAAAGGAGACATGCAATGAGTCTGGAGTGAAGCCAACAAACTTAACAGAGAGATTCAAAGGGGGAAAACCTCTATTGATCGTTACAAGATGCTGAAAATAAGCAATTTAAGTTAAATTCACAATCATTAAACTGAAAAGGTTGCTAAAAAATGAACTTATCTGGGATGATACTAAATGTCTAAATAATAATTTAGAGCTCTATGTCTCTTCCAAGTAGGCTGACCAGATATACCATTTTAATACATTTTTATTTTATTTTTTTTGTATGTGGGTAGTTCCCTGGCTGGGAATCGAACCCAGGCCACAACACCGACCGCGGCAGCGACGAAGCCTTAAGCCACTACACCACCAAGGACTCCCCAGACATACTATTTTAAATGGAACAGAAAACAACAATATTGCCCCATTTCAAACGGTACATGTGGTCAGCCTACTGACATCTTGAATTCAGCCCAGTGACACTAGGCTGACCACACGTACTGTTTGAAATGGCACAGTGCCATTGTTTTCTGTCCCGTTTAAAACAGTACTTCTGGTCAGCCTATTTCCAAGGCTAGAAAAATGCCTCAGGGCCATGTTTACTCCTTCCTTCATTCATCAAATATTTATTAAATGAGGCACGTTTTTAGGTTATAAATAAAACACAGTTGGATAAACTGTTACAGTCACCAGTATCTTTATTTAATGTGGCCTAGTAAATTATAAACCTTCTTGCAGAGAGATCCTGGGAACTGGGAAGGTTAGAGAGGTTGAAAGACAGTTCACTCAGCAAGCTGTGAACTGGGACTCAAACACAGATGGGGTTTCTGATTCAATGTCTTTTGGAGATCCCTCAACAATCTTACAGTCCATTTGGGGAAGAAATAATGTATTAAAATAAAACATTAAGTGGTGAAGGAGTTCGTAAGTTTATTAGTTCAGAAGATGGAGAGTTTAGATTTAGTTCAAAGAATCATAGAAAGTCTCTTTGCTGTGTATTTTGAAGAATTGGTATTTTCAGTAATGGGGAAGAAAGGAGTAGATATTGCAGAGAGTTCCAAAAGATCCATATTCAGGGAAATAAACTGATGTGTTTAGAGACTAACAAGTAAACCACGTGGTTGAAGCAGTTTTGTGAGAGGAAACAATGTGCAGGATGGCTGGAAAAGCAAAATGGGACTAGGTCCTATAGTTTCTGAAGCTGAGTTTTATTTCTCTCTGAAGGATGATGAAAGGTAGTTTCTGAGTCGGGGAGAACCCTTATCACTCATGTGAGGGACATTGTGCTACTTGTTTAGGATTTCAAAGACACACCATGTGTACTGCTTTTAAAAATTAATGTAATAATGTTATTGAGCACTTCTTAGATGCAAAGTGCAGACACACACACACACAGACACACACAGACACACACAGACACACACACACACATACAGACACACACACACGTTCTTTAGAAACATTAGTTCATTTGCCTTCATCATCCCTAATCTTGGTATCGTCTGAGCACAGATTGTGGAGAGAGCAATGATTCTAAGCTAAGCAATTGAAGTTTTATCCCAAGGGAAAAGCAGTGCCCCTGAAGCATTAGAAGTGAATAAATATATAATCTGATTTGCATTTTAGTCTAATCACTCTGACAGCAGTTTGCAGAATGAATTGAAGGGGGCAAGTCTGGAGGTTGGGAGATAAGTGTGAATGTTCTGTTTTAGATGGGCTATGCCTGAGGGAGATCATTTCACTGGCAGTGTGTGGGACCAGTCAGATAAAGGGAGCTGTCATAAGGAGACCAAATGGAAAAGTACTTTAGTCACCCTTACAATGAGAAATAGGGAAGATCTGACCTACAAGGGAATTAGTGACACGGGGAGGGGGAATCAATAAGGGAAGGAGGCTTGGAATATGTCCAAAGGCTGTCTTCTTAGATGAGGGTGGTACCATTAATAAGAACAGAAATTTTGGGGAGGGGCTGCCGATGGGCATGTGGTTATAGGGGAAGAAGGGTTTTATTTTGGTCAGCTTGAATGTTAAGGGAATGCCTCCAGAGTGCAGTTGGCAATCAGGGCATCTGAGAAACGTTATGGATGGAGAAGTCTGTGCCACTGGCATGCAGTTAACAGTTGAAAACACAGGGATAAATGTAACCCAGGGGCCAATTACACAGGAAGAAATTACAAGATATCCTGGGAATATACATTTATAGACAGGAAGGAAGCAGAGGACCAGGGAAAGAGCCAGAAGAGATAATAATGTCTTAACTTCACAGATTTATTAAGGAGAATTAAATGAATTAAGAGTATTCTCCCCTAAAATTTATTGTTCAGTGCCTGGTACACCAAAGATACTCAATACATTGTCTCCCAAACAAACATACATATAAAACACCTTCACTTGACCCAAGCTCCCTAATTTTAATAAGAAAATCCAAGGCTCACGTCTCCCCATTGGTAGAAAAGCTTGGCAGCGTTCCACTGCAGCTTCTGGTTCCGCTTGTTGCCCACGATGGGTGACCGCCCCCTGGACAGGCCCTTCTTGGTGATGTTCACGTGATGCCCTTTCATCCACTCCGGCCAGTTGCCCCGGTTGCAGCGGTGAACAAAACGGGCACACTCCAGGAACAGTGCGGCTCTGGCCACCACGGGCGCTTCCTGAGTCGGGTTGTTAAAGAAAGAGGGGGACAGTAAGTGGACCTTAAAGGGAGTTGCTACGTGCTGTTAGTTTAGTCTCCATGTTTCGGTTTCGTTTAGCCATATTCCCCAGAGTAGTGTTAACGCGGCAGTGGGAAATCTGGAGAATGACTCCATGCAGGCAAACCTGGAGAGTGAAGAATTTAGACCTGTTAAGTAGCTTTCTGTGTTTATTTTTCTCCTTTTGCGGCATCTCACGTAATTTCATGACTCGTTGCATATTGAAGAGGCAGCTGGGATTTGAATGGGAGAGTAAAATGACTTTTAATAAGGTTTAAATATAAAGCTTTTTTTTTTAAACTAAAATTTTAATATAAAGCAAAACCTATTTAATTTCTAGAGCTACTCTTATGGTAACCAAGAGTGTCAATAGTGAGTTTGTTCCAGCAACAATTTATTATCTGTGACCACTCACATGCTCCAAGAAGTACCCCTGCCCCAGTGCATTTTGGCTACTAAGGAAAGAAGCGCTTATTAGATTTTGTTGAGTTAGTCTTTTTTCCCTCCATTTTGCCATGAATAACAAACACAATTCTGCTTAAATAGGAATAGTTCTAATTGAAAATCTTTGACAAAGAGGAAATTATTTAATTGATAAATAAAAAGCAAGAGCATTTCTTCAGAGAAGTAAAAATGTGGCTACATCTTGTCATGTTAAGATGTTCTTGAAAAAAAAGAATAAACAACTTTTAGTTGATATCCAGAAACTGGTAAGGATCAGATATCTACTGAACTTTTTACAAGCTAAAAGAAAAAAAGAAAAAGGGACTCTCACACGCTGCTGGTGGGAGTGCAAACTGGTACAACCACTGTGGAAGGCAGTGTGGAGGTTCCTCAGAAAATTGGGAATGGAGCTACCATTTGACCCAGCAACCCCCTTCTGGGGATCTACCCAAAGAACTTGAAAACCTTTGTCCGCAAAGACTTATGTACCCCAATGTTCATTGCAGTGCTGTTCACAGTGGCCAAAACATGGAAACAACCAAAGTGCCCTGCGACAGATGACTGGATAAAGAAGCTGTGGTACATACACACAATGGAATATTACTCAGCTGTAAGAAAAGATGAAATATTGCCATTTGCAACAACATGGATGGACCTGGAGATCATCATGCTAAGTGAAATAAGCCAGACAGAAAAAACAAGGAACTGTATGACTTCACTCATATGCGGAATATAAAACTGAAAGCAACAAAGAAAAAAGAAATGAACAAACAAACAAATAACCCATGGACACAATCAATAGTTCAATGTTTATTTGGGGATGAGTGGGTTAGGGAGGGGAGAAAGGGGAGGGGGTGGGAGACGAAAGGGGAAGCTAAATATAAGGTAATGGAAAGAGAAGTCACTCTGGGTGGTGAACTTATACAAGGTGACAATGCACTGTAGAATTGTATGCCTGAAACCTATGTAATCCTTGCTAACAGATGTCACACCAATAAGTCTAACAATAAAAATGAATTTTAAAAATTGCTTTTAAAAAAGAACAAAAAAATTTTAATAAAGGAAGGAGTGTGAACTTTCCCAAAGAAGGTCAACAGGTCACAAAAAATACATATATCAACAATTAGTGCATATTTTGACTTGCACCAATTTTAAAAAATACATCACAATATTAGCCACCATCTCAGAGTTACCTAATGACCATAGGTTGCATAGTAAACAGTTTTTCAAATTGATGTTTTCTTCATTTCAAGCAATAGCATTCTTAAGAGTGCATTGATCCATAATGTTAAAATACAAGCTAATATACAGAGAGTATCAATTACATGCCAATTAATTTTTATGAGTTGTAATTCTTAATTATCATAAGAACCCTCCCAAAATAATGTCTTCATTTTGGTATATTTTTAAAATGAGATATAATTTTTTCACTATCACATTATTTTCTAAAACACAAATATATGATTACACGTTTTCCCATTTAAAATCTATTATAGGCGCCATCCACTTCAATCATAAAGTAGAAAGAACACCCAAACTTTGTTATTTGGTTCATCTTCCTTTCTATCCCAATCTCAAGTGTTCTGTGGTCCACTGATATCAGACTGGTAATAGTCTCCCAAATATTGTATCTCATACTTTTCTGTTTGTTGTTTCCATGGCTTGCAGAGCCGTTAAATCCCTTTTCCATCTGGCAAATTCCCACTTTTAATATTCTGTTTAGTTACCTCCTCTAAGAAGTCTTCCTTAATCCCCTCCCACTTTGGGCTACTTTAAACTTTGGTTGGTTACTCATACTTTTGAGTACCACAGTATCTCAAACACACTGGATGATTCAAGTAAGTTAGACCATTAAGTATGTTTTCATTGTCTACAACTTAAATGAAGCCATCGAGAACTCCAACAAGAAATATATTTATGAACAAACTTAATTTTACAAAGCATATGATGTATTGCCAGGACATACCCAGTTAACTTATATAAAAAGGCAGAATACAAGATTAACAATAATGGTGAGAATCCATCATTAATAAAAGATGGACACTTATGAAAAGAATCCATCATGAACTGAGTTGATACCAAGGCTTGGTATCAGGTCACAGGGATAGAAAGACTTGAGATTGCAAAGGGTCAGATGACTTTCTACATCAAATCTTAACAATATCATGGTGTCACAGCATACAGACTAAATATCTACACTCTTTTCTTATACTAAATATTTATTTGGCTAAACATCTCAGATATGCAAATTTGTCTCTGGAAAAGCCTGGAACATCTGTCTCTAAAAACAATTTCCAGTCTGTAGGGCAAAACATGTGATGAAATTTATTCTTAGACTGTCACATTTTGACACATTCCCAATGTAAAGCAATGGGATTCGTTGCTTAATGCCAGGAAGACAGAAACAACACTGCCCAAAATAGCATTATATTATGAACCCTGGTTCCTTTAGGGTTAACAAAAGAGAAACTTAGCCTAACTCAAATGTATGGGGCAGAGGATCTTTTTATTGCCCTTAACTATTAGATGATACTGACAGGATTAACAATACATGAATAAATAACCCACATTGTGTTAGGTGAGGCTTCCTATGTGTTTTGGCTTGCCTTCTCTAGAAAACAATGGTTTTGTTTAGGAAGCTCCAGGTGTTTTGAATGAGCAATTTCAATTCTCTGCTCTCAAAAATGTAAGATAAAACTTAGATATTGGGAGTTCCCTGATGGTGTAGTGGCTTAAGGCTTCGGCACTGGCACTGTCAGCGCTGCGGCCTGGGTTCGATTCCCAGTCAGTGAGCTACCTACATACCAGAAAGCAAAAAAAAAAAAAAAAAAAAAACTTAGATATTATCAGTTATTGGTCCTAGGAAATCCTAACCTAAGTTTGGAAATGGAATTGAGATCAATATAAAAGTAATTCTCATAAATTCATTGAGGGCAGGTTGGTTCTTATCTGATGAACTTGATCCATATATAATGCCAAACCCAGTAATATTTGGAAATGTCACTGTCTACTTTAAAGAGGCAATGATATGGAATAATTCAAATATTGCCTTTTTATTATGATCATCATGAGTCTGGTGGATGAAATCAGGCTTGGAAATCCTACAGTCAGTAAAGCAGTAAATAATACCAATTTCTGGGGTACTGCAGTGTGAATATTACTGTATGGACTATTGAAGGAGGTGTTGAGGTATAAATCTAAGTACTTCCATGAGTATCCTAGTAGAAGATACTTAGCAACAAGTACTAACGTCACATTGTGTGTGAAAAGCATTCAAGGCATTCTAATGTGAGTGGGGCTGTGGAGAATTATTGTTTTTATAAGTCCCTTTCAAAGTTCAGCAAGTATTGGTTTCAGAAGCAGGGTTATAAAATATCTTGGACAAAGGATTCTTCCTGGACATAAAGAAAAGTCAACTTCCCCTTTTACGATGGCGCTTCCCTCTTACAGCTTGAAAGGAAAGGAGACCTATTTAAATTTCTTCTTTCTTATTAGCATGTCTACCAGATCACATTTTTATGTTCCACTATGCCACAGTAGGTTGAACCATATGGAATTTCTAAGTTTGAAGGTCAAAAGTAGTCAAATACTAACAATTTCATATGATGCAATCTTTATATAAGGTATTCTCTGCAAACAGAGTTGTCTTGCTAAAATTACAAAATGTCATCATGTCACTATCCAGCATGGATTTCTCTAACATTCTGTAACTAGAAAACTTCAAGTGGCAGGCAACTTTTCCTTGACTTTCTTTGTTACTTTCGCCCACATTTTATAAGATCGTTATGTATATTGAATGTTTCCTTTATGAAAGTGAAGCTGAGAACTGGAATACTAATTCAAACAGCTGTGCTTTATTTTGCCTGGGGACCTAGAAAATATTGTTACCAAGATACGATGGTTAATTGAAGGCTATAATTGCATACATTGCTTTCCCTGAAGGACTATATCTAAACTTATGAGAGAAGAAACCCTGACTGATCCTGAAAACTCATATAAAAACACTGAACAGGAACTGTTTAGAAGAATGAATAGTTTATATTGGCCCCTGGGGAATTACATAATATTTTTTATTGCCTTACCAAAAAAAAAATACAAAGCTCTTGCTGGTGCAGGAAACTATTTATTTAAAACTAGTGGGTATAAGCAGTTACTGTGGGTCTTAACTCTGCATTGGAGCCTAGTTTGCTAGAAGGCACATGCTTGTGCATCAGTATTTATTACTTAGCCTGTATTAAATTTTCTGCCTGAGATAATGAAGTCACTGACAGGCTGCCTCTGCCCCTGTCATTTCTGCAGTAGCTGTGGGCAACTGAAATGACTCAGCTGTTAGGCTAGAGGCAGGCGTTATTGTTTGGTACACAAGTTGGAAGGCTAGTCATTTTAACACTTACTAAGATCATGCTAATATTTTGGGTAAGTATTTTAAAAAGCCAAATGAGGACTTCTGTTTCTGACAATATGATGGATTAGGTGTCCAAAAAAAACTTCTTTTGGTTTAGACACTTAAAATGCTGAATAAAATATCCAAAAATTTCTCCACTTTGGTTTTGCCTTGGTTTCTAACATGAGATAATAGACCACTGGAGAATAGAGATGTCAAGAAAGTGCAATTTTGGGGTTGGGGGTTGGGGAGGTGTGGAGCTAGAATAGGAGTATTTGCTGACTCTGGAGAGACCAGAGCATGGGTTTTCAATGGGTCCCAAGTTAAATGTCTGGGCCAAAGCAGAATGGGAGGTCAGATCACACAGTCTTACATAAAGCCAAGATCCTGGGTGGGAGCCACCTTTGGTGGGTAAATGGGAAAAGTATCTGCACAAGAAAAATATCTGCCCCACAGAAGTAGACTTGCCCGACTAGGATTGGTTCTGAGAAAAGAGACAAGAAAAAAAAAGAAAAGAAAAGACAAGGAAAGGGAAGGGAAGGGAATGGAAGAAGGGGAAGGGAGGAGAAGAGAAGGGAAGGGATGGGAGGGGAAGAGGAAGGGAAAGGGAAAAGGAAGGAAAGAAAAGGGAAAGGGAAAGGAAAGGATCTTAGGTTGGCAATATTTCTAGGTGCTTGAGAAGAGAAACAGATATCCTCCCAGGAGAAACACTTTAAACCAGTTTTTCTGAAGTTTTCAAACGCAAGTGTCCATAAAAGTCACTTGAGAATATAGATAGATTCCTTGGTCCCACACCCAAAAATTCAGATACAGTAGATCTGGTGCAGGACCTGAAAACTTGCATTTCTTGCATGCTTGTCCAACTACAAGTAGAAATGAACAAATCTGCCATCATAGTGAAGATTTTTAACTCAAGCTAAAAATTCACAGATCAAGTAGTGAAGGAATAAAAACAAAGATGTAGCTGGTTTGAACATAAAACACTGGACCTGAGAACTGGAAAATACACAAATTTTTAACCACACAGGGACATTTATGCAAATTGATAATGCCCTAGTTCATAAAGCAAGTCTAAAATAATTTCAAAGAATCAGTATTCAAAAATGTAGACATCAGTAACAAATGGATGCCAAACAAAACCTTATAATTTATAAATTGAAATACACATATACTCATCTAAATACCCCATGGTCAAAAAGGAAATCATTTTTCAAAAATGAAAAGTACTTAAAAAGAAGTTGTAACAAAGGTACCACTTATCAAAATATATGGCATGTAGTTAAAGTAGTACTTAGAGGGAAATTAATAGCCAAATGCCCAGTTTTGAAAAGAAAAAAATCACGACCTAAGCAATCAACTAATAAACTAAAGAATAATATAATAAATTCAAAGCAAGAAGAAAATAATAAAAATAAGAGCAGGAATTAATGAATTAGGAAACTAAGATACAATCAAGTATCAACAAGGCCATTTAAAAAAGGTTAATGAAATTGACAAATATCTGTCAAGATTAATCAAGAAAAAGGGACACAATTCAGAAATAAAAATAAAATAACTACAGATGATGCAAAGATTAAGAACTAATAAAAATGTTATGATCGAGTTTATGCCAATAAATAACAAAACTCTAAGTAAAATTGACAAATTACTGAAAAAAATTAAAATTACTTAACCTGCCTTAGAAAGAAATAAAATGTTTGAATAATCAATTCAGATCTGAATTTCAATTTGAATTTCAATTATCTCTAAATTTATCTATGGACTCAATTTAATTCCAAGAATAAATCAGAGTTTTCATGGAACATGACAAGCTAATTATAAAACTCAGTGTGAAAAGCGAAGAGCCAAGAACAGTCTAGGTGGTGTTAAACGTTCTAGCTATTAAGACAGAGTAAATTAACTCAGGGTACACAGGGAATGGAACAGAAAGAAACTCAGAATCATACCGTGCACGTATGAAAACCTGACATATGATAAAGATGGCAGTGCACATAAGAGAATAAAGTATGAATTAGTTAATGCATTATAGTAGGATAATTATTTTTCCATGTGAAAAAAACAGAAAAGAAAACAAATTCCTACCTTATATCATTCACACAGTATATTCTAAGTTAAAGACTTAAGTGCAAAATGTATACTTTAAAACTTTTACAGAAAAATATAAGAATGCATTTATTACCTTGGAATGTCTTTAAAAAGACATAAAAATATCATCAACAGAAGAAAATTTTTATTAAATTGCATTGTATTAAAAATTTCTCTTTATCAAGGCATGAAGAAAATATAAACCAAACTGGAAGATGAAGTGATGTAAGAACAGAAAATAAATTATTATTGACATAACCTATATTTTCTTTTTAAATTATTAATAAAAAAACAAATAATCTTCCAATAAAAAGCAGACAAAAGACATTAATGGGCCTTTTGTCAAAGTGAAACATGAATGGCAAATAAATCTATGAAAAGACATTTCAAATTTTAGGTTGAAATGTAAAGTACTGTTATGTTAATGCATCAGAAAGGTAAAAATAAGAGTTGGACAATACAGGTGTTGGCAAGAGCAAGGAGCAATAAGAGCTTTTACTACACCATTGCTGCCTGTGTGTAATTGTTGCAACTACAAAATATGCTTTGGCATCATATATTAAAATTATGACTGAATTTTACTCTGAGGTATATTTAGAAAACAGTTATGAATCAAGTCCCACATGTAGTAATTTTCATGGAGGCGCTGTTGAAAACAGCCAAAATTTTGAAAAAATACAAACATCCATCTGAAATAGAATAGATATATAAATTGTGTTATATTCAAACAAACAAAAACCATTCATGAGTGAAAATTAAGGTATTAATGCTAAATGCATTAAGGGTGAACTGAAACCTAATGTTGAACAAAAAGAGGATAGCATATTTTAACTTAAGTGAATTTCAAAACTAAGTAAAGCAAAGCAAAACAAAACAATATATTCCCTAGAGATACTCATGAGATAAAAGAAAGCACAGGAAAAATTAAAACAATGTTAAAGACAGCAATGTCTTCTGGGAAGTAGGGGTATGCGATCAGGGAATACGGCAGGGGGCTTTAATGAAACTGGAAATAACCTATTCTTGTAAGGTATGTAGTGGATATATGACATCTAAATTTTTTTCTTTAGACTCTACATATTTATGATATATATATATATATATATATATATATATATATATATTCTTTTTAATCTATATTTCCTAATTAGAATATTTTTAAAAATTCAATATTATACGAGCAACAGCAGAATTAAATGAGTAAGTTAAGGATTTAGTTTTGGCTATAACTGAATTTTTTCAACTTTTCTTATGATTCAAAAAAGAACACCGTATTATTTTGCTTTGATAGTTCTTATGCACATTCCTATTTCCTTGAAAGGAGCTAATCTGCACTGCTCACCAACCAGTCTTGTGATGGTAAGCCCCAATATGGATTAAATTTGATGCAGTAAACTTGAAAGTATGACCATGCCATCCCTATAGCAACCAAATGTCTTATTTTACCTGGAGAATTCCAGTTTAATGTCTATTTAATTGGGAGTATCCAAGTTTGAATAAAAATTACATAATTGCTCTTCCTAAAGCTATCTACTTCGGAGGTTATGTAGTTTAATGTGAATTAGGTTTTCTCCATCCGTGGACTAGGGAGAATTAGTTTCATGATCTTACTGACTTTTTTCCCACTGATTTCCTTATATTCATGAAACTGTTCCTAAAGCAAACTGACATTATTAGTGTTATTCATGCTAATCAATTACCAATAAATTAGAAATCACTATGCATGTTATATATTCAACTGGATTTTTAAAAAGGGTAGAATATTCACCTAAAATACATAGAAAACAGACAGAAGTGCTTTTTGTTTGAACTGCTTTTTTTTTTTGGTGCTTGTAGATTATATTAACCTAGAGATAAAATGAGTCCTTTCTAAAACATGTCTTTTAAAAAATGCTTTACAGTTGCATCTATTAAATTTATATTACGAATGTGAGGAAGAGCTGTGCTGGACTTCAAATTGAAGCAAGTACCCCTAAGTCATTGCAATAATGACAAGAGGACTGTCTAAAACAAAATCCTTCAGATTTACAAGACTTTGAACATTGCCATTTCTAGTATTGATTTCATTTTATAATACTTTTTCATTCTGAAGAAAATTGCAAAGCTTGAAAAAAAGATCTCATTTAAATTCTACAATTAAGGCAACAAAATGATAAAAATGATTCTGAAATAAAAATTATGTCATAATGCAAAAACCGTATTTAAGCTGCACTTAAAAAATAAATGCTACATCCAACAAAAGTAAATAACAACAGAGATGGGAGAAAGTGTTGGGCCAGAATATGATGATGAACTGAACACATTCATTTCCTCCCTCCTCTCCCAAATCTTGTCTGATGAAATGGTAGAATCTATAACTATGTCTGTATTTGCAAAACATCTGCATATCTCTGCCATCTATCTATCTACTTGTCATTTATATCTACATTACTATATACATATTCATATTTCTATCTATTACAAATATAGGTGTTTCTATTTATATTTACATACAAATAGGTATAGGACTAAAACTACAAATGCACTGAAAATATGTGAAGCATTTAAATGTGAAGCATTTCTGAAAGTTAGGAAGTAGATGAGATCAGACACTAAGTAAAACCAAATACAAAGGAAAGGACAGTCAAAAGTACATTTATCAGAAGACATTTGTGAAAGAGTAATCCTGAGGAACTCCTAACTCAGATCAATAGATATGAACAACTGTAGTTGTCCCACCCGTGCAAATGACAGTAAACACAGAACGCTACTTTAATTCAAGCACACAGGACACGTAGCTACATTTCCCTTCCTCTCAGCCTGAATTAACTTGTCAGAATAAGTCACTTCAGTTCCTCCACTTTTCCATACCTGGGAAACTGAATTTAAGTGTGCCCTTGTTTGGGGACAGTTTCCTGGCTAGATCCTTTCTTCTCATGTAAAGAAATAAGATAATTAATGCAAAGGTGCTTTGTAAACTATTGAGTATAATGAAAACGTTACTGCTGTCATCCCTTACCACTGCATCTGCCACCATTGCTGCCAACACCACTATCACTATGACTACCATCATGACTATCGTCACCTATTCCTTTTATTGAACCAACCTGTCTACCTGGCTTCTCTCTCTTTGTCTGATAATGGAAACCACTGGACTTCTTTTAATCTTGACTGATTCTGACCTCGGAATTCTGACCTCTGACCTCTGTGTACTCCTTAGCTCTGCTCTAGAATCGAAGACTCTCAAGTATGCAAGAAACTTGTACTAATCACCCACTTCTTGAGCCCCTATACACTGGCTCCCACTGAATCCAGTGTAGTGACAAAGAGCTCATTATGTCCCAATGCAGATACTTCGTCATTGGACATCTACGATGATCAGAAAATGTCTCTCTGAGACTCAAAAGACATTACTTAAAAGAATCAAGCTCTCTTTATTTTATTTCTTACCATGAGCTTTATAAGATTGAGAATGTCAAGCAGGGCTAGAGAAGGTCCTACAAGAAAGTAGAAAAGAAGAATCTAGTGGTCTGGTAACTATCTGCCTGAAGCTTTATTTGGGGGATGTAAAATAACTTTTAAGTTTTCTGTGGAATTCAGCCAACTTAATGGTAAGAGTTGAGCTATAGCCAACAATAGAGTATACCCCTAAATCACATCTCCATGGAAAATCTAAGCATAGCAGCAATCAGAAATAAACAGATATGGAACCATTTGATGAGAGGGAATGAAACCTCAGCATCCAAGAGACTTGGTTATCATTGTATTTATCAATATTCTTCTTAAAATAATCACCATTCAGAAACCAGTATTAATTTGTTCTATTGGGATTATTTTTAAAACTTTCAAATAAATGTGTTGCTTGTTTTGTGACAAGTCTCATATTTCTCTCATGCCCACATATTGTATATAAATCCTAAAAGCTTTCCATTTGTGAAGCAATTATCCTTTCTGTTTTCATATCATCTATAAATATTAATAAAATCATTCCAATTACTTGACTAAAGAGTCTCATTTTCCCAGTGATAATGCATTAATTAAGATTGAGTTCTTAACATTTTTCGTTTCAAGGTGGTTTTGGAGGGGAGAGTCCATGAGTCTTCTGACATTATATGCTAAATTTTATCTGAAAGTACACTTCTCTTGGGAGAATTCCCATAGTTTTTATTCAATGCTAAAAAAAAAAGTTTTTGCCCCCAAAGTGTTAAAAATCACTGCTTTAGAGGTTGAATGTATGCTGTGAAATTTTAAAGTTGAATTATTCTATATTTTCCTATTATGACGTCTTCATTTGTAATCAGGTAATAGGAAAACTTGTTTAAAGATTCAAATGCTTTTTAGACCATTGAAGATCATTCATAATCTTATTAATTATGGACACCATATACATTTAAGTATATTTTTAAGGTATAGGGAAGACTCATTTTTATTTAAATAATTTTTTTTAACAGAGAAAGCTTATAATATTGCTAAGACTCATGAATGGAATCAGCTAATTGTTTTAGCACCAACTGCATTATAAGACCTTGAGAAAGTCACCTCAGCTCTCAGGGCTTTTTTTCTCTCATGTGGAAAATGTGTGAATGAAAAGAGCTGCTTGATAAAATCAATTGCATGATACACATACATATTTATGTGGAGATTTCAGCTCAGGGTCTCTGAGAGTGTAAGGGCTAGACCTTTCTAGGGAGTGAAGGGTAATCTGTCATCAGGTACTTATTTCACTGATAGTTATTCAAATGTTATTATCCCATTGTTTTCCAATTTGTATGACCATCTGTGCCTAAATCTTTCTCTCAATTTTCCAACAATAAGTTTAAGTGATATGATTTGTTATTATTATTTTCCTTAATCTTATTTGGCAGTTGCTTGAGAAATTTGATGCTTCACTCATCAAAAGATTTTCAAAGTTGGAAATATCCAAGTGTCCTTCGATAGATGACTGGATAAAGAAGCCGTGGTACATATACAAAATGGAATACTACTCAGCTATAAGAAAAGATGAAAACTGCCATTTGTGACAATATGGATGGACCTTGAAATCATCATGATAAGTGAAATAAGCCAGACAGAAAAAAACCAAGAACCATATGACTTCACTCATACGTGGAACATAAAACTGAAAGCAACAAAAAACCAAAAAATCATGGATATAATCAATAAAAATTTCCAAAGTACCTGTGACTTTAGGATAGATACAAAGATAGACATGACAGTACCTTTGGAACACTACAAGCTTAAATGACCTGGAATGTATTAATGTACAACTGTTATTATCTATTTAACAACTATTCAATTAGCTTCTGTCATCTTTACTTTCTTAATCACATTTCAATTACAAGGTTAAAAATAATCCTTGCTAACAGATGTCACCCCAGTAAGTCTAACAATAAAAATGAATTTAAAAAATAAACAGAATTATAAAAAGAAAAATAAAAAAAAATAAAGAATGTATTATTTTTGCATGTTTAAAAGTAAGTTCCCATAGTGACCTCACATAATTTTTAAATGGGAGAGTCAACATGGTGGAGTAGAAAACATAGGATCTGTAAAAACAGACCTAGGTTCCAATCTGCCTCTATCCTGTGCTGGCTCTGAAGCCCTAGTCTGTCAGTTGGTCTTTCTGAGCTTTGCTTTTTTTCCTTTTGGAAATAGAGTAGGTATACAGTAAATGTCAATGATTAGTTTATCAACCCTAGAACACTGTACGCTAGGAAGTTTGGAAAATAGATCACTATACAAATATGATCTTCACAAAGAAAGGTACAAAATGGGTAAAACTCTCCAGCTGAGTTTTGTTGTGTTACCATTAAAAGTAAGCACTGTGCCTGGTGCATAGGAGGCTCTCAATAGACAGTGCTGGAGTTAATGAATTATTTTATATGATGAGTATCTTGTAGGCCACACTGACTTCAGACTTTTTAAGTCCACCACCTATGGCATTTGATACTTCTGAGATGGGAAGAACTGCCTCTCCTCCATGACTACATCTAGTCCAAAATTACTATTACTGATCAGAGAGGGGTCAAGGAGTACTCCACTCACCATCATTGCTCTTACTATCACACTATTATTCCAAGTCTTTGCAAGACTTCCTTTTATTCCCTAATCAAATCCTGCTCCTTCCACCACTATCAAAACCATGCAATGGTGTCTGATATTTTATATTCAGTCAACAGATTCTAATCATGGCCAATCTGACAGTTACAGTATTATAAAAATGTATGGACATTTTAACAAGCATTGCTTAAGTGCACGTAAGATGGGGCATACTTTATTGGCTATTAGTATTTTTTGGTGAACTGGTTATTCATATGCTTACCCATTTTTAAATGTTCAACTGTCCTTATTAATTTGTTACATGTTTTTATTTTAATATATTCCTTTTGCAATAGATCAAAATGTGATTAGGGAGAACCATACATGACTCAAAGGAGTGAGGCTGGCCACCACCGTCCCACTTAGAAAACAAGAGATTGACCCCTTGCCTTGTCTACCTCTCTTGCTTTAGACAGGTGTCTCTTCTTTGTTTAATTGCCACCAGACTTGGGTCTCCTGGGGCCTGTCACTCTCTACATTTTACAGTCACTGTAGCATACATCAATACACATGAATATTCCGGAATTTACAAAAGTATTTGCAAAGGCCAATATCCAGGAATGGGAAACTGACTGGAAAATCTTATATAAAGACAGGTCATCATTCTGGGTGATTACAGTGATATTTGTATTTCAGGCTTAAGTAAAGCTACATATCTAGTGGTCACTAAATATCCCAAGAGCAAAAGTTGCAAATGTCACAGAAAAATGAATTACATTAAGTTTGGATGTTAAAATCAAGTGTGGATTTTCCAAGGTACAAAATGAGTGGCCGCTTAGTCATGTGTTGGTAAAACCTGGGAAAAGGATCATTTATAAGCAGTCTTAAAGTTTTTTATTATAATCAAAGTCTAGCTTAGTTTTTCTTTTTTTAAAAAGGAAAAATTAAAGATTTTTATTTCTTGATTTTACCTGGTATTTTATACCCAGGGCTTATATGGCGTTTGAATAGTTTATTAAACTAGGAAATAAATACAGGAAATTGAGAGGCTGAGTTCAAAACTCAGACCTGGGCTTACTTTACCTGACAGAAACACTTTCTAAACACCACCTACTTTATACTCTTTAGTGACTTACATGTATATAATACTACATAATATTTAATGTACTTTTAGGCAATTAGTTTAAGACAGTGTCGAAGCCTTAGCCACTACACCACCAGGGAACTCCCTGTAGGCAATTAATTTAAATTGATCCTTGCTTCATATTTTCCATTCAATTGATAATTAAACTAAGACTCAGAGTTTAAAGGACTAATACATGCCTGACATATGACCAAGAATAACATAGTAATAATAATGGTCCATTTTATTGAGCAGTTACTATATGGCAGGCACTGTGAAGAAGGTTTTACATCTAGTATCTCATTTAATCCTCACATCAGCCCTAGGAGATAGCTATAATATTATTTTTACTCTTTCTCTTATTTTATAGAGGTTCAGCTGGTAAATGTCAGCACAATTTTAAACCCAAGCTGTCTGATTCCAGAGCACTCCCATACTTTTAATCATGATTGTACTTCCAAAAACATACCAGGCTTTTCCTCCTTTCTTTTTCTCTCACCTCACCACCTTTCTTCCTTTTTTTGCTACTGCTAATGCTGAGAAAACAAAACAAAACATAACGCCACAGTCAGGGTTGGGATTAAGGATTCATGCTTCTCTCCGTTAGCAGTATTAATTGGCATGGGGAACAGGGTGGGCAAATGCTTCCAATTACGTACAAGATCCAGGGCGGCTGCCAGGATGGATGCATCAGGAATTGTCCCTGGCTCACAGCAGTTTAACAGAAATTGAAAGCGCTTCATGCCTTGTCGGATTGCCCCAAGATTCACCACATTTTTGCTTTTCCCACCATCTTGGTTGGAAGACAGATGGTCATCAAAACTGTGGCAACCTATGGTGGAGGAATAAAGAAGAGACAGTGTCATGGGTCAGATTTTAAAAGCACTTCAACATTCTGAATGCTTTTTGTAGTGTTGGCCTGAAAACTTTCTCCCAAACTCCACCTCTCTCCTCTTCATCTTAAGGCTTATTTGGACACACTCTGACTTTCAGTAATCTGGTGGCATATGGCATATGTACATGAACACTTTTACCCAAGAATTGAAAGATAGGACCCTCCTCTCAAATACTGGTAAGAGCTCTTGGTATATTTAAAATGATTTTTCCTGTAATGAACAACTCATTTCTCTTTTTATGGAAGATGCAATCTTTGGCGATTTCAGATCTGTTACAATAAATTGCTATCAAGAAAAATATCTTGGTATCTCAAGTTGTAATAGAAAGAATCACTGACTCTGAAGAGTTGTAAAGGACCTTAATGGCTGGTTATTGAATTCCAGGATTTCCAACTTAGCTGTGTATCAGAATTATCTTGGAAGTTCCTGGATCTCATGCAGGTCCCCAGAACCAGAATCTTTGCATATAATTCTTTGTAAAGCTTCCCAAATGATGAAGACGTAGCCAGCCTGACCCCACACTGTGCTCAGAGGTTCAGGAACCACTGATCCCTCCCTCTTTTTCTTCCACGGTCAAACTGCTTACAAATAAAACTCAGTCTGTCACTTATTAAAATGCATACTATCAGTTCCCATTGCTAGAGATTTTGACCCCTCAGTCTGGGGGGTTGGATATAATTTTAACAAACATTCCACTGATTTTGATGTAGAAAGTCTAAGGATTATACTTAAAAATGATAAAAGTCTTATTGTTCACCATTTTCATCCCCAAGTATATATATTTTTAAAAACCTAAACATCTCATCACTCTTCCATTGGTTTTACTGTATGTATTTCTAATTTTTCGTATATAAGGTAATTATGTTGAATATTGTTCTTAAAGCCAAGACTGGCCCTTTCTCATGATTGAAATGTAACTCCAACACCTAAGAATAGACCCTCACGGATTTAGAGCTTGGCTTAATTTGTGCACACATCACTTGTTTGCAATGTTGCCAATTCCTAGTCCTCACTGAGGAGTCACAGAACTGATTTCCCCAAACAGCCTTCTCACCCTTCCGCCAAGAGCACCGATTCCTCCCACCCACTGCCTCGCTTTCCCACCTGCTGCCTCGGGACACAGGTAAAGGTATGTACGACGTCTGGGATTGGCTTTAAAACAAATTTTAAAAAAACATAAAAGATAGTTGAAGCAAATATGGAAACATTATAATTATGATTGCAGGTGGGTGGGTATTTAGGATCTGTTGGACTAATTTGTTTTGTCTATATTTGAAACTTTTCATTAGCACAAAAAGTGGCTCAGAATGTACTTAAAATATCATTATCAAAATTTCCCATATTTCATTCCTCCTGAGCAGTTTTCTTTTTCAGATGCAAGTATTCCATATTCAAAATTCCACATTCAATACCTTCAATAGCTGTATTTTTTCCGTTAGTATAGCATATTTTGCATCAATTGCAAAAGGAAGCAGCACAAAAAGAATCTGATGGTAGAAAAAAATTCAGAAGTCAGAATCTTAAATGGTATAAAGAAGGCATGGCTAACAGCTCCAGATGAGGAACAAACTTCTAGGAAGGCCTTGTTTCTAGATTGCTGCCCTTTCCAAATGCTACTGTACAGGGCATTACCAGAACTACCAGAACAGGTAATTTCCTGTTATTTTTCCTATCTACATGCCACTTTATTAATTGTTTATATATACCCCTTGAAAAGTTATATATATCAGAGGAAATCTCATCCATTAAAAAATCTATAACCTTGAGTCTCTAAAACTTTGAATTCAAGGTAGACCCCAAATAAAATTTTTTCTTTTTAGTGAATACAGTTTTGTTATTATTACAATTAAGATTTAAAATACATTAGGCATTAAAAAAACATTAGATATTAAAATATATAAGGACCATGCTGCAAGTAAAAGCTATTTAAAATGGAAAATTTCCATTGTATCTATATAGCATTATTAGGTAATAATATAATATTTGCTACCACTTTTGAGCACTTAGTATGTGCCAGGTACTACATGATTATAATCTAATTAATTTTTTATAACAGTCCTATAAAACAGATCTTAAAGATGATTAAAAAGAGAGAGAGAGAGAGAGAGAGAGAGAGAGAAACGAAAGAGAGGAGAGACTACAGACAGAGATAAAGAGAGAAGGGGCGAGCGGAGTAGCCCAGTTTAAGCTCACACAATAGAAAGTTATAAAGTCAGGGTTAAAGTCCAGACCCAAGAATCACATGCATGCACTCTTACCACTTTGCCACCCTGCCTCTATAGAATACCCAAACATTTATGCTGAAGGACATCAGACTTTTATGTTCTGCTGAAGGTAATGATTACGTCAGGAAAACTTACTGTAAGGAATACATCAACATGGCACATGGTACGATTGTAAAATTGTACCCTGTTGGCATTCCACAATGTAGTACAGAACACAATGTTAAAAAGTACTTTGGGTATAAAATGTACTTCTTCTTTATCAATCTTTTATACAAAACTTACTAGTGTGTAAGGATGTATTTTGACTTCCTTAACCATGATTAATTATTTTAGTCTCTGTGGAGTTTAATTGCGTTTATTCACTTTTTTTTACATTAAATTTACTGAGGTACAATTTACACAGAATGCACTTTTTATAAGCTATAAAATTCAAAAAGAAGCATGCTTTCCACTAAGGAAAAAAAATTCCCAAATGGGAAAGTACAGAAAAGCTTCGTTAACAAGGCACTGAAGGTGAGACACCCTACTCTCAGTTTAAGCCTCGGTTCCATCAAATTACATCTCAGTGCACAGAATGAAGTTGGAGATGGAATGACAATCTAGTCAAATGACATCCAGCTAACCACAGCACCTACCTGAAGAATATACTTCATCCTCAAAAAACTACCACAAAAATCTCTTTATAGTACTAATGGTTCTGAACACTAGATTTATCTTCTCTGAAATATGAGGAGTGGAAAAAGAGGAAAAGGATTGAAAATAACAAAGGTCCTGTTGTTAAAAAGATACTAGAAACCATGAACTAATAAGCTTGTTGTGTGTCCTAGCTGAATTCTGTAAGAGATAATTAGATACAAATATTAAAAAAAAGAAGAAGTAATCAGAGAAATTATACTGGAGTGTCATGTAGGAGATCGGACTTTTGTTGAACATCATGTGGAACTAAGCTACATCCATCCTTTTGATGTTTTTGGCAAAGTCTGATGATGTTTCTATAACAAGGTGGGAAAATGTTTGTTGCTAGCTAGTAAAGTAAGTATATGGTTGGTTGAAAACTGCATCCACATATGGTTACTTAATCAAAGTCAAGTAGGAGTGTTGTAGGAGGTATATCCTTGTATTTGTCCTGTTTGGTAAGAATGTAAATAACTTGTGAAAATAGGGAAATGTGTAAGTCTCTGCAGATGGCTATTTATAACACAATTATTAAAAAGAAGAGATTCAGAATTCAACTTGGTTTGATTTCTGTTTCTTAATTTCTTTCTTGGCAAGTGACATAATCACCCCCAAGTCAATGACACAATAAAATTTTTATTTGTTTTGAGATGAAGAATTAATTATGGCTACATCACAGTAAAGCATGATATTCATTCATGTCAAAGAGATCTGGCAAAAGTTAATTCAAAATTTAATACAAACCAATGAGTGATGTGAAAATAGATAATTCAATCTTAGTATTCATATACTTTCTATATCCCTGGAGCTTAATAGTTCCAGTATCTACTACATTGATTAAAGTCAAATTATAGTGTGTTGCATTCCACCTGAAGCTCCACATTTTTTAAAGCACATAAACTAACTAGAATACATAGGAAAATGGAATTATGATGATGATGGATCTAGACTCTCCCATGCAAGGAAAACAAAAGAAATCAATGATGTTTCAGCAGAAGAAGTAAGATGAAAGGAAAGAATATGAAACAGATAACAGGTGAAACTCACATACATGTATGGGTCTATGGGTATATGTGTGTGTGTATGTGGCTACAGATGTCGTAACTAGAACCAGTGAATCAAATTTATGGCTATGTATATTATCAGAATATAAGGAAAGACTTTCTAACAATTAAAGCTGTCTAGTTCTGGAATGGGTTGCTTTATAAAGTAATAAACACCCCCTCAGTGGAAGTGTTCAGAGGGAGGCTGGCCACCTGTCAAGGATATAATGTGCAGAATTCCTAAGTAAATAGGTGGGTGAATAAAAGGATATCTGAAGGTTCTTTAAAGCTCTCAGATTTTAATGAAGGGCAAAACAGCAGAAGAGGAGACTGTGTCTTATTTTTCTTTGCAAACCCAACGCCCACTAGTGAACAAAGAACTATAGAGTTTTCATAACTGCTGAATCAAATTGATAACAAGTAGAGAAGCTACAGATAGTAGTGCAACACACCGATGAGATGGGAATTATCTCATCAAATTTTTGTTCTATGTGATAAAAGCTAGATGTGATTCTTCGGGTGCATAACATTTACCAAGACGCTTGAAGAAATTCTCCTCTTCATCTCTTCCATTTTCTATTCCACTCCCTGGCCCACCTTCAGAAAGCTTCACAGCACTTGTGAATTTGACCTGAGCAAGAAAAGGAAAGTAGCCAGATCATTAAATTCTTTGTGTTTATACTAACCCTTTCTTAAAAATTAAGTTATTTACAATATGAAGGCTACTTCAGTCCTTCTGACTTCCACATCTGGTTAGTCAGTTGAGTTCATTCTCATGTGCCAAAAAAGACACCACTTACAACTATAATTAAAGGAGGATCCTGGTCATGGATTGAAAGTTAAATGATCAGACACTATGAAAATAGCTAAAAAACTGAGGTATTCTCAGCATTTGATCTTGACAAAGTCCAAAAGCAACTTCAAAAATAGAAAGCCATATTCATCATTTACAAACAAAACCACATTGAGAGTCAAACCAAAGTGAAAGCTGAATAGATTTCAAATCTCTATGGAAGAACTCATATAAATTAGTTTATAAAGTGCACTATAATTAAAGTGTAATACCATGTTTTTTTCCCCAGGAGTTTAAATATGTTCTTGATCTTGCCCTTAAGCCAAAAGTACACAAAATTTGCAAGCAAAGCAAGATTCTCAAATACTTGGCCAATTTTTTAGCAAAACGAAGGTGAAGAAGGAATTATAAATATGTCTTCTAAATATCTTCTAATATTGCTTTATTTATGTAATTTCAAAATATTACTTTTAAAAGAGAAGAAAATGGTTTTAGTGAGATTCAAAGAAGAAAGCATGCAAGTATATACTTTGTATATAAAGAAATATAACTTATTATATGCTAAAAATTACAGTGACCACCTCATTAATTACTCAGAGAATCTTATAAGAAAAGAATTTCACTGAAAATCATTACCTTTTCCGAAATATGCTACTACATTGCTTAAGAGTATCATGAGGAAGCATTTAGTGGGAAAAGAACCTGAGTTTCTTTATCTATGGTTCAGATGTTGGAAAAAGTAGTGGAAGGAAGATAAAGAGTGTGTGAGTGTGTGTGTGTGTGTGTGTGTGTATGTGTGTGTGAAAGGAATCACCATAGAATTATGGGATTTTTGGATAGCAGCTTGGGATGTCAGAAATTTTACATGTGTGTTAACAGTTAAAAATAGCTGGAAAATAGCACTTACTCATATCTATATCTGCATTATAATTTCATATAAAACATTTTTAGAAAGAAAAAACATTTTCTTTTTTCCATCATGATAGCCTACTACTAAGACATCTTAGTTCCCTAAATTTGTTCAACTTGAAAAGAGTTTCTTCAACTTTCTTTGGCCCTCTCAGGTGTTTAGAATTTCTCAACCCTGATGTTTTTCTATCAACGACTCCAACATTCCCTCACATAAGTAATATCCTGTTTACCTTGGAGCTCTGCCTGATGAAAGACAGGCGGTCCACAGAACTGATGTCCAAGAGGTCCTCTACACCATCGGCCAGGCCCGAGAGGGAGGATCTTTTCAGCCAGTTTCCTGTTTAATAATATTTTAAAACTGAGACCATTTTAACATTTCCTCCCAAATGGATTAAACAAAAAGTCAGCATGTGCCCAACAAGCAATGCACACATAAGTTACACGACAATATAAATAGAAGTGAAAACAAATTCTTTTCAATGCACATGCTTTGAATCAAAATGTTCAGTGTTAGACTATAAAATTACATGGCTAAGTAAGACCAAGACAAAAAGACCGTGAGCCTTTTAGGTGAATAAAACCATAGCATGTGCTTGACAACCTTCCCATCTCCCAGGAAGTCCTGTTGATTCTACTTCCTAATACCTCTCAAATCTGTCTACCTCTCTGTGTCTACATGGTCACCACCCACCCGAGCTACCATTACTTACACTTGGACCATGATCTCCCTTTTCCACCTAGGCTCCCTCCAATATATTTTCCATGCAGTGATCTTTTAGAAAAAAATTACCTGATTACGCTACTCCTCTGTTCAACATCTCACCCAGGCTATGTAGGGCTGTAGGATAAAGGGGCACCTGACCTGCACACTCTGGCCCCTGTCACACTACCATAGTCATGCAGGAACTATTCTCTTGTCTCAGTTCCTCCAGTTCCCTTCCTGCTAATATTTTTGCACATTTTATTGCTACCATGTGGTGTGCTCTCCTTTCTCCTTCCCTTATGTACCCCGTGGATCTTGATGTCACTTCCACAGGACACCTTCACTGACTCCTACCTCCTCCCCCTCATTAAGGTCGGATCTCACTGTTGCATGTATTCATAGCACTATGTATATTTGCTTAATAAAATTCACAGTTTACAACTATACTTAGTTGTATGATTATCTGCTTTGGTGATTGTCAGCCCCACCAGATTGCAAATTTGGCAAAGTCAGGCACTGTGTAATTTTGCTCACCATTTAATCCCTGCTGTCTAACATAGTGTTTGTGCACTGTAGAAGCACCTAGTAGGAGTTTGCGAAATATCTGTTAAAAAAAAAAAGAATGAATAAAATGAGTGAATGGAGTGAGCCTCCACCTTTGACTTGAAGGCTTTCTTTCCCTTTCTCTACCCTACCATGCATTGCTTTGTTTTAACTGTGAGTTGGTTTGAGGAAAAGGCAAGCAGTAAGAGAATCCACAAAAAAACACAGACATACTTTTACCTATGGGGAGTTTCAGCTTCTTCCGGAGGGAAATTCTACGGGACCGTGAGCGGGCGCGCCGGTCCGAGGTCGTCCCTGAATGGGCAGTCGTGCATTCCGAAGTATCCTGCTCAGATTGGCTGCTGGTGTCACTTGCTGCACTCTGGGATTTGAACATCTTGCGCCAGAAATCTTTCCGTCCCAGGTTGCCCCCTTGCATTTGTTCATCACTGAAAACAAGCAGAGGCGAGAGCTAAATGTCTGACAACACTTGTGAAATTCTCTTAAATTGCTTTCAACCTCTTGCCAATGACATTTAGGCAACTCATGTTGGATGATCTTTGAAGGGCTGGGATTTGGAAGCAGTGGGGGTGGGAGTGGAAGGAGGGAGATCAAGGCTGACTTTATGAGCTCATCTTGAAAACAGTCATGTCTCAGCTGTCAAACTGAAGTAATTTTTTTTAACCTTAATGAAAAGACTAAATATTACTGCAGGTATTCATCTGCGGGTGTGAGTCATAATAGCAGAAGCACTTACGGTGTCAGTAAATATTTAACTGTTTTTTTGAAGTTCCCTGAGGTGTGTGCAGTATCTTGTCTTCCTCTCGACCCCCACCCCAATATAGTATAATTCTTGGCACTAAATAAACTCACAACAAAATAATTGAATGAATGAATAAATAAAATGCAATCACCACACCTAGGGGATGGATCATCCAACAATTGTACACTAAATTATTTCCATAGTGTCTATTTAGCTTCCTTAAGTCAAAGAAATTTAAGTAAGGTTTAAAAGTTAAAAAAAAATTAGTCCAACCCAGTAAGACAAATAGGCTATCTCCAAAGGGATTTTTGCCTAGGACATTCCACAGGAGAAAAAAGACAAGTGACCAATAATAAACAGAGTTTAATTTCATTATGGGATAAAAAAAGAAAAAGGCCAGTTGAAATTAGATTCCTATTTTCACTCATTAAATTGACAAAGTTTAAAGGTGGACAAGAGAAAGCAGTGGTTACTATCATACTGCCAGCAACGACATAGAACAAGTCAATCTTTTTAGAAGGTAATTTGGTGATATGTCATCCAAAGCTTCTATCTATACCAATGACAGAAAAATTCAACTTCCAGGAAGTTATCTCAAGGCCATGATGGGGCAACATACTAAGATGTAGATACAAGAAGGTCAAATGCTCACTGAGGTATGATTGGTCAACACTAAAAAATTGAACACAATCTGAGTATTCAACTCTAGGAAAACAGTTGAATAAATTATGGGACTTTCACAAAATAACATGCCTTATAGTCATTGAAATCTTACTTTAGAAGATTATTGATATGGGAAATGATGATATATTGCAAAGTTAAAAGGCAGTGATCAAATGAATAAATGGATAATACCCGGCTTAAAAATAATACACATGTGAGCATGTTGTCTGAATGCGAACTTGTGTGTGTGTGTGTGTGTGTGTGTGTGTATGTACTCAAAAATGTATCAACAAAACATGCCAAAAATACATTAGTCATCTCCAGCTGATAGTATTCTGGTTTTAAAAGTATTTTTCTCTATGCTTTTCTGTGTTTTCCACATTCATCAATTTGAGCAGCATACATTACTTTGGTAATTTGGAAAGAAAAGGTTAGGAAAAATTATAACATGATGAAATTTGTTCATGGGATTCTAGGTAATGATTTGCTTACAGCTTTAAATTGAATATGGAATCTACCCCAAATTTGGTTGTACTGCGTAAACCAATCAGTTTCTGGGGATCCTTATAGTAGGATCCAGATTTTGTGTCTCAAAATCTCATCAAAATATTAAATACTTTTTATTCTTATTTTAAATGAGGGCATTCTGTTTATAAGATATGGTGTGAATTTAAATCAGTGTTTTAGAATTTTATATCTCAGTTCTTTTTATCGAATGACCACAGTGCATGAAGCCTTGCTTAACCTTTGGGGAACGTGCAACACAATGGTACTCGTAAGTATGTGACTACGTGGTCTGAGTGGGAAAACATTCAAGTTACCAGCTTTCTCAATAAAAAGCCAAATCAGCCTTGTCCAATGGGTGTATATCAATGAAGAGCTTCAGAGAAACAAGCATGTAAAACTGCTTTTCATATCGCTCAGTTAATGTGATTTTGATTTAACGAAGAAGAAGAAGAGAAGAGTAGGAAGGGGAGGGAAGGGAAGCACAGAGAGAGAAATGAAGGAGAAGCTAGGCTCACGCACCCACCTTTCTCCAGGGCTAAACAGAAGACATTTGGCATCTCATCGCCTGGGCCCACTCGGATCAGGGGAAAGTTCCATGTTTGACATTCTATGACATTTTTTCATCAAGAGGACATTTTTATGTGGAGGTATATTAAAATATGTGTCTTGATTCAAGGGGAAGGAACAGAGAGGTGCTAAATGCTGAGAAATCAGGTGGGATGCATAGAGTGCGAAAGGAAGAGACTATTTTGTCATCTAGAAAACTAAATTGTTTTACTTTTTAAATTCAATTTACTATTAGGTGATTCTTACTTATTAGATTAGCTCAATAGTTGCTAGTGTGATTTTGGCAGGGAAAGTTCTCTTTTGGGCAGATTCTGTGTATAAGGACTTTTAACTAGCCTTGTGACTGTTCGGCTACAGAACTTTGCCTTTCACATTAATGTTTTTTTCCTTAGAGATTATGTTTAGATTTTAACCATGTCCTATAGACTTCCTAAAAGGGGAAACTAAACCTTAATTTAAAGAAAATTTGAAAGAAAGCAAAGGCTATTTGGTAATTTGTCAATTCTATCTTTTCATTGAGTGGTTGTCACTCATTCATTCAAATATATATTAAGTGTTTACTATGGGCCAAATCCCATCTAAACATTGGGGCTATAATGGTGAGCAAAAAACTCATGTGGTCCCTGGACCTATAGAGCTGATTTACCTTCTTCTTACCGTATTTTCCGCACTGTAAGGCGCACCTAAGAGCCTTAAATTTTCTCAAAAATCAGCCGTGCGCCTGATAATCTGGTGCGCCTTATGTATGGGTTAAGTACAGAAATAGACCCCATAACTGAGACCGTGTCTTATAATCCAGTGCGACTTATGGTGCAGAAAATACAGTACTTTTCTTCACCCATTTATGGGCAGTCACTGAGATTTTAAAAGGCTCTAACAATTGTGAGTGCTTTTTGTTTGAGGGTTTTATTTGCTTGTTGTGGATTATTATCAAGGTCCTATTTGATTATTGTGATTTCCTTGACTATGGCGAGGGACTACCATATAAGCTACAATATCCTGCAGAATTTCTGGAAGGGTAATCATTTAATACTAAATTGGGGCTCTGGGAAGTAAAATGATATACTGATTTTAAATACTGGTCGTGACACTTGTAGGTAAATAGTCCTCAAAAGAACTAATGCAAATGAGCTTTGCATAGAACTAGGCTGTATAATTAGCATCTCCAGTAATCCTCACATTTTCTGGGGGTGCTAATTTCAAGATCTTTTGATTTTGCTGTTATGAAAAGTGGACATCAACTGATATCAGAGGCTTCCTGGAGGCATGAGGTTGCTTATTAGTGATTTGGGCCTGTAATGATTAGTGGCTTTGGGAATGAACAGTAAAGGGCAGAAGCAAGGCAAAGTTAAGAAAAAATAAAAAATCAGCAGGTTGGAAAATAGTATTTCTTCCAGTGGGAAGTGCTCAGCCTTCTACTACTTGGATAAAAAAACCAGTGCTACTCACTGCTCTGGAGTCTGTGAGGGCCGACCAGACATGAAGCTGCGACATTCTTCAGGTGCAGAGGATCCCTGGCCTTTATCCACAACGCTTCCGGCCTCCGATCTATGCAAATGGTGCATTCCACCAATCACAACAGAGCAGGACACCATTTCTGCATACTTTATATACTTCATAACACTTTGTTAAAGACAACCTATATGGCTTGCAAACCCCATGTTACCATGAGTCTATGTTATGGAATTTATATCCTACTATTGACTCATTATCTAGCTACCTCGTTTCCTAAAATACCAATGTCATTGCATACAGTCATTAATCCTGCAAGCAGGATTTTAAGTTTAGGAGTTTCCTTTAATTTTTTAAGTAGGATTTCTTATAAAATAGGCACATAATACATTTATGTTTACTAGAAGGAGAAACAACAGGGCACTGCTCAGCAATGTGTCATTGCCATGTTAAAAATATTACTTACTGAACAAGATATGGTATCAGTAATTACTATTCCTTTCTGGACTAGAGTGTATATTATCTATAAAAGAGATTAAAGCAGAGATAAAAGTTTACCATATAATTAAGAGCTATGATATGATGTTCAAGTGTATGAAAGTTTGGGATCAACTGAGCTCTGACTCATGCAGAGATAGGGTTTATTTGATGGTAAACTCATTCCTTTTCTAAGAGACCATGTATGCAAGATAGTTCCACCACGCCTCCCGGGAACCACACGGGCAGTACAACAGAAGATTTTATTCTACAGACACAGGCAAACCCTAAAATTCAGAGAGCTCAAGTTTTCTACCTTTTACTGCATGCAGGCTTAGATTCTGGTTCATTCTCCTCTACTTTCTTCCCTGGTGCCAACTTCTCAGCACTGTCAAGCAAAGCACTGAGGGCCACTCTCCTGAAGACATTACCATGAGCCTCTTTGATAAACTGGACCAGCTGACGAATGTCACAATACAGCCCCTATTTGGAGGCAAGAAGGAAATTTGGAGAAAGTAAGATCGTTGTGTGACTGTATAGTTTTCATAGGAAGAGGGGGAGAAGGTAATTCTTTGGACATGGATGAGCATTGGAATCATAAAGGGAAGACAGTTTCCTATGATGAAACCAATGGCATACCACTGCTTCATTGTCCCAATGACTACATTACCAAGAACCTTCCCTGTCACACTTAGTGAGAAAAAGAAAGGTTACCATGCTTTATATTCAGAAAGTTGACTGGACCATTACAAAGACATCAATTTACACTTTTAACCACTGGATTCCTAAGCTTTAATTTTTCTCTCTTAATTGTGACTTCTGAAGAGATGCCTGCAAAAAAAGGCAATCAGGATTGTGTTTAGACTGGAAATTTCAGTCTCTGTTCAGCTTCTCCAAATTTTCTGCATCATTGTGATAAAATATGCTAAGTCTTCTAGACACTTCTAACAGAGCCCGATAGTCAAGGATGATGCATTTTGTTGGAAAGATTTAACAAATAATATGTATGCTGTAGCCCATTTGAGTGTGAACTTGACTATGAAATAAGATGATGCAGGGCTATTAAAACCAATATATTGATGACTCAACATTTAAAAATACGTGCAGGACTCTTTTGAGGAGATCTTAAGCTTTGCACTAAGCATTCCTCCTTCTCTTTTCCCTTTTTAAGAAGGTACTTATTGTATTCTTTGTCTTAGGAAAGGTTCATGGCAAAGCAGAACACAGGAGGCTACAAAACACTTACCTTGCTAGTTTTGGATTTCAAACCTAAGATCACTGGCACTATTATGCCCACGATCTTTAGAAAAGCAGAAGAAAGAGAACAAAAGAAAACATAGAGAGTGCCCTTTGGGTCCTGTGGGGAGCAAAGCACTGTGCTCTCACTCTACCCTTTGGTACCTCTTCCATGGAAGGGGCAAGACTCCAAGGAGCAAGGGGTCCAAACCCACCAGAGTGCCTAGACCAAAGCACACAGTGGAAATAGAAGCTGTGGACCAATAACTGAAACCCGTGGGGCCTCCCCAGGTCCTAGGTCCTACCTAAGACTTGGGGGGTCTTTGCCTCACTCTGTGAAGTGGAGAAACCCAAGAATGACTGAGGCTGTACTTCCAGCCATCCTGACAGAATGGGGGGTCAAAAATCAAACTTCAGATGACTTAAAGAAAATTAAGAAATACAGGATTTCTTCCATACAAGTTTGTAGACTAAGATTTATAAGAGCTCACATATATTATAATCAACTTGTGAAATTACTTCTTTTCATGACCACGTTGAATGCATGGACAGTACCTGTGTTATTCTCAAGCTCTTAGAACCTTGCTGGGGTGGCTTCAACAATGCATAAAATTAAATTCCCTTTGGTGTAGGGTTTTATTCTGTTTATCTCAAGTTAAGTGAATAGTTTCAAATATTTAGAATAGTTTAGGATAATTTCTTTGATTTGGGTAGATTAGCAGATAGGACCCATATGTGTAAATAGGCTGATTTCTGCTCAAGAGTCATAATGTCTAACAAATTGGTAAGATACAGAAATGCTCCTTTACTCCCCAGAGAGACCTGAATTGTTCTAGTCACATCAGATTTGTCAGCCTTGATGGACATTTCAGTATCCCAAACCACAATCTCCTTGGTAGCACTTAAGTAGTAACCTTTTACAGCCTGGCTCTCTCTACTTGTGGCTTCAGTGGTTTAATTAACACAGTCATTTATGAAGAGTAGCTAAAAGATTATAATACTCAATTAAAAAAAACAGTTTCAGCAGCATACTTGCATTAATTTTTAAAGTAACTTGGTTTCAAAAGATGCTTGGTGTAACAGTCTTAAATATTTCCTGAGCTAACATGCGGCACTCTAGTACCTTCTTTCTGAAGGGCTTAAAGTACCTTGCAATGATTACACCAACCACCACAGAACCTCTGAGACAGAAGAGAAAGATTAAGTCAATTGACAGGTAGGATAACTTGTAACAAGGAGCAGAACTCTGTTGCTGAGGCTTCACCGTGAGTTACTGGTGACACTGGGAAAACAGATATTTGAACTTTACAGTGTGGACTTTTAGACTTCAACTTGTCTTTCTCATAGCCAGGATGTGAGAACTTTTCTCCTCGCAGACACAGAGAACTCCTGTGGGAAGAAAAAGTGAGCTTCTCACCAGGTTCTCAGGGCTGTGCAATTCATGTGTGGTTGACGCACAGCGTGTGATGAGGGATTTAAACATGGCACTGACGATAATGCCTTCCACGCTTTGGGCTGTGGATTTGTTGTCCACTGTGGTGAAGTTATTTCCAAACCCAGCCTTGTCTGGAATGCAAAGGCACCAATTAAAGGCAATATTTCCATTAAACTACACAGTTTAAAGAAATAATGAACTAAGGCCATCACCCTCTGTCATATTTTATGCCAGTTTTTCACATATCCATGGCCCTTTTGTACAGGACATATTAGATATTCTGTGGGCTTGCTGGAAGCTTCCATAAGGCTCATGAGCCACCTATAGACTGTAGGGGCAGGGTGTGTGCAGGTCCAAGATTGATCAGGGAGGGACCCGTGTATCTGACCGGCTGTTTCACTGTGAGCCACTTCTACTTCTCAAGAATCCCAGGCGAAACTCATCACCTTAAAGTAATATGATTTATTGCCATCCCCTTACTTTCTGTGTCATTTGCTAAGGATGATGTCTAGATTTTACATTACAGAAAGAAATGTTTTAGTGTATGCTTATGGTTTCTATCTCTAATAACTTAAAAGAAGAGAAAAACAAAGTTTGTAATCAAGAATTTCTCTTGCAATAAGCTCAAGCACAATTCTCACTTATTTCATTGTTTCCTTGTTTTTGTTTTTCTTTTATTTTTTAGTGTGCAATGCGCTTGGCTTTAAATGACTTTGATAACATGTATTATTTCAGGGATTCTAAAGCGGAACAATATGTTTTCTTAATATGAAAACCAAACAATAAAGCCTAGAATACAAACAGAAAAAATTTTTTCTAAATCTTTATTATAAGTTAATCAATTACTATCACACATTATGTTATCATTTAACAATAAAAGAAATAACTTTCTTCCCAAGCCCTAATTAAAATATATATATATTTAGTCAACTCAAGTTTCATACACCACTTTCATTTCATGACTGCATTTGCAATCAAGAGGTACTGAAGATGTCTGGTTTATTATGGATGCAACTGGTATTCAATGGTCTGTCTCTCTTTCCAACATAGGTTTCTGTCCTGGAGTTTTCTTAAAGCCATGAAGCTAAAATATAAATAAAGTATTATGGGCCTATTTGTAGATCCATTTTGCCTGTTCTTCTTTTTTAAAATCAGTATATATGTATGTGGATAGATGGATATCAAAATTGTGTTATTATTGTGTTTAAATATATTTTTCTTGCCTGTTTTATTTTGTGATAAATATCTCCAAGTACTGTGGCCAGCACATAATAGGTAGTCATTTCATATTTGGTGAACTAATGAATGCATTCCCTTGTTCCTTGATCTCTGCCTCAGTTGTCATACAACAGAAGGGCCCACAGGAGAGAGAGGAGTGGCAGGCAGTGTAGGGACTGAGGGACTAATGGGAGGGTGCCACAGCTTTACTGAATTCCCATTGGCTAAGGTAAGTCGTCCTCAGAAAGGTTTCAAAATACATCAGCAAAGATTATGTACAAGCTTCTCTTGTTTATACCCTACAACACACACACACACACACACACACACACACACACACACGTGTTTTTCTGTAACTTCTAACCCCACACATACAGTGTGCCTCTGAAATGCTACCTGCTTTCCCCTCAGTGACTTCTCCTAGATCTCAGTGCAGCTTTACTTACTGTCAGTGACGGGCTCCATACAAAATCCTAGCAAAGCATGCAAGAAGTCCACTACATTATTGAGCGAGTCCTTGTTCACATAGTCCCTCATGGTTTGTCGGAACTGCATCTTATCTAGCTTGTATAGCTTAGTGAGGCAGTTCTGGGCCTGCAATGAAGGAAGAAGAGTGAAAAAGTCACAGGTACCAGCGTAAGCCAAGGATACCATTAGAAGCCTTCAGAAGGCAAAGGCTTCCAGCCATCCCTGCTGGCTGGTGCTGGCCACCCCTGCTAGCCCCTCTTGTCTGAGTAAGAAGTGGCAGAGACAGGCAGAGCACTCCCAGGGCATATACTTTGAGAAGGACTGCTACAAGAAAATCCCAAAGCTACAGTCTAATGCTGGTGCCAGAAAGAGTTCAGTATTTTCACCAAGATCAAGGTTTTAAAATCTTACTGAAAAAAAAGCCTGAAGTGTAAACTTTGGGTGGGTGACAGGATTGGGAATCCAGGTTTAGAAAACCTCAAAGGCAATGGGAAGAAGCATGCCACTCCCACGCTCAGCTACTTTGAACTTATGTAGATTTACTGGAAGGAGGTGAGAGGGACACAGGAAGTGGGTGTCCTCTTACATGGCCAGGAAGGAGAGATCCTTGAATTGTGAAAAAGGCTTAAAATAAAGGCATGTCTAGTTTGCTTATTTATTTGCCTGCATTTGAAAGTGATAGCTTGGTATTTAAATAAAAGTTGGTTTATGAATATGAAAAACAAGTGACCACTGCCTAGGGTCTGCTACTCAAATTTATATTTCTTATGATTCAACCAATAATTTTGCCATCTGGCAAAGGGACAGGGGTAATCCCCACCACCAGAATAAAGTCAGAGTCACTGACTACAGAAGGCCACAGACAGAATGCACTGATGCTGCCTGGGATCACAGGAGGCCTCCTGGCCCTCTCCTACCACCCAGAGAAACTCAGAGAAGAAAATTTAAGTTAAAGCACCATTTTGACAAATCAAGTCTCAGAGAAGTGTATCGGAAATTTTGAGAGGAAAAAGAAAGGTTCTAAAAGGCTGAAACTCTGAATTAGCAATAGGCTTCTTGTGATAAGCTTGTTATCATCTCTCCATGAACCACAAGGTCAGGTGGACTGATTTTTTTCTTCTTTCATTCTTCCTTTACTAGGTTCTAGAACATTGGGAAATTAAGTATTTTATTTCAGAGAGGTTACTGGTTGCTAGATTCTCACGAAATAAATGTTGTTTGATATAAAATAAGTTTGCAAAGCACTTAAATAAAATATGTCCTGCATGAAGAAGTATTTAATTATCATTCGTTAAAGAATTTGTGAAGATCTTCACTGAAATATTTACAAAGCACCTTAAGACTCTGGGTTGGAAAGCCATGAAGCACAAACTATCCTATCTTCTCTATAAAATACACCCAAAAAGGCACAGTTTCAAATCTATTCTTTAAAGGCTATTAGAATATCTGAATGAATTCAATGAGAAATTTAAGCAAGAATCAGAATATCAAACCTTTAGTATTTTGATTCTGAATGAATATTCCAAACATCTCCAAGAGATATAAAACTCTTAAAGAGTAAAATCCCTTTCAGTAATTTGGGACTACTAGCTAATGATTAGATTAATTAAAAACCCATGCTGGAATTGTTAGGCACTTCGGTGAATATCATTACAGTAATCTACTATTTCTTTAAAAAAAATTATAGAGGACTTGATCTGGTAAAGGTAGATACATTCTTAACATTTTAGAAGTTATGTAACTTCTAAAATTCAATGCTTTAGAAATACAGAAATACCTAGCTTCTTGAATTAGACGTTCCCAGGGAAAATGTATCCAATTTATATCTCTTGGAAAATATGTTTACTGAGCATGGATAAGCACATATAGTCCTTACAATGAGTAGTAAACTGGGCTACAAGATAATAGAGCAGTCGCCATGTATGTCAACCAAGCTGAGAAGGCAGGTAGAAAACTGTCTGGAGAGCCTGATAGGAAACTTCCAGTAGTTTTGGAGAGGAAAGCATGGTTGGATTAAAATGTAACAACAGCCACTCAAGGGGCTTCTGAACCCCCTTTCTCCAAGTCTAGAAAGGCAGATTCTGGTGTCAGAGCCGGTTTATACCGCCAACTAAGCATGATCCATCTTATTGTATTTTAGTGTTTTGTTTCATGGAATTGGTCTTCTGCATGTGGAGTGATATGGTTTCAGCCCAGAAGGCATTTATTCATACTTTGATAAAATTAAAAATAAAAGATTTAAAGTCATATACAAATATGCAAAAATGGGGGTAAGATTAGCTTTCTATTGCCTTATTATTATTATTATTACTTTGATTTATTTAACTTTGGCCTCAAAAGCTAGATCTTGATCAAAGTTTTCAAGTTTCATAATTTAGAAGTTCATTACTATGAATATGACCCCCAAATACATATAATAAACTAACAGAATACAAAAGACAGAATAGATAGATGGATAGATAGGTAGATGATAGATTAAGAAACAAACACAGCATGCTAAGACTGTGTGAACATTTCACAACAAAACCTAATACCAAGAAAAAAACAGGCTGGCATTAGATTTTGACATGATCCTAAAACTCTGCCAAGATATGCCAAATGGTTTCTTGGAGTCAAATTTGCATCAAAACCTTATGTTTAAGCGCATGGTTTCTTATGATTGCAATTCAGACGTACATATGAGGCAACGGTCCCAGCTCAGACTTGCTGTGGAGGTGGGTTATTGCTCAAGTGTGAAGGGAAAAGCAACTATCAGCCAAGGCACATGGAAATGAGCTGGCACGAGACCATGTTTCAGCACAGAATTATGTTCTGCAAGTGCAAGCGCAGAGTTTTAAGTTTCACACAGTTCAGAGGGATGTGATCTCAAATATTTAGAAGTCAGGGTTCATTCTCAGAAAAGCAGTCAGAACATGACTGGTTACTTTTGCAGTCCCATTTTGTCCCAATAAGGGCCATTTTTCCACATCTACATAAGAACAACAAACTGAGTCCTAAACTTGAACTCCTTTCTTTAATATAAAATATGCTATGATAGTTAGTACCCAGGCAGGTGATTAAACAAATGGTTGGTCACAGACCACTGGAAGCTTTCTAAGCATAGTCACCTTTGCCAAGTTCTTTCAAAATACAATTCACATATTCCAACTATACACCCATTCACCAAATGGGAGTTGGCCTGCCCGAGGCAGGAGGCAGAAGTATTTTCCCAATTAAATCTTCCTCGGCCTGGGTTTTAGTTGTTTTGAGATATCTTGTGGGAATCCTCCCACAAGACAGCATTCATTACCCCTATGAAATATGATATTTTTCAGCGAACTCTGACCCTCATTGTCAAAGGACTTATTCCTAAATTGAAGGGAGGAAAGAGGGGGAGGAAATGGAATCTACTTTAATTCTCTTACATTCTCTCGGAATACCTGGTGTCTCAGACGATCTCCAGAGAGCCCTCGGTGTCCTTCACCACAACCATAGGCACATCCCAAAGACTTCACTATTTTGATGAGCATAGTTAGAGCAAGCCTATGGTTGCTTACAGGTGTACTTTCATCCTAGTACCCATGAACGAGAAAGAAAGAGAAGTCTGTGTACTTAGTCACCAACGGTCCTTTTGTTACTAAGAGTTTATTATTAAATCAAGTTATTAATAAGTTGTTTTATAGTGAGCACCTGCAATTTGGAAGTAGAACTGTCAAAAGCTCAACAAGCATGCTAACTGTCTACAATCTGGAGTGAGATTGATTCAAAAGAAAGAAAAATATCTATGCATTTTGAACACCCTCTAGGGCTAAAGGATATGAACATAGATTTTTATTGGAAGACATGGTTTCATATCCTTGACAGACTATCAGAAAAATGGCTCAAGAAACACTGGGGACTATCGGCAATGAAGGCAAATGGATTTTCCCGGAAGCTATCTTCATCAGCAGGCTTCTGATAGTACCACCCGACAAGGATTATTGGTACATTTCTGAAACTGACTAGAGTCTGGAACTTTGAAATTGCATGGCAATCCCAACATTTTCAAAGGATTTTTCTAATTTTATGATTTCACTATTTTGTAATACTCATGTACAAGCCAAGTGAGAAAAAAAGAAATCTATAAACATTTAGTTTGATTCTTCCTTTAATGCTGAAGAAACTTCCTGGGTGAACTACGGGAACTGCCATCTTCTCTTTTGCTCCATAATCACTGCTGTTAGTGGGAAACATCCCTTCAGAAAAAATGAAGTTCCTTGAATTATTTCCAAAGAAGCATAAGGAAGCTCTTTGTTGCTAAAGAATAATGCAGACCCTGTTATAGGAGTGCTGTCCCCTCTGGGAAGCTTCAACCTTCCTCAGTCCTTCAAGGTATGTTATGCTATTAGCACATACACCATGGCCTTAAGACTCCATTTCCTATTCCTTAATTATATATGAAGTTAGATATATTAACTAATCTTTCTGTGCTTTAACTAGAGATCCTGTGAATTGAGGATCCTAACAGCTGCCCTTCCTGCTTCATTGGTTGACTGTGCAGAACAAATGAAATAATAGATGAGAATTGTGCCATAAATAATGAAGGGCTTTTCCATAATCATATGATCAAATTTATACCCATACTCAGATGTGGGTAGGTTGTGAAAGGAATAGGGGCTTATCTAGGCAACATATGTCATTATCTCTCCTCTCTTATCGTCATGTAGTTTGTTCTCCTTTTCTAATCTACAGGCTCCTGTCGTGGATGTGGTGCTAGACCCCAGAAATGTCCTCTTCAGGACTGAAGCATTCATTTCTGAGCTGCCTGAAGTGTTGATGGCTGACAGGTCTGAGCTGAGTTCCTCTTCTACAATTGCCTGCCCTTGGCTAAAGAGAGCTGCCCCACCCAAGGTTATGCTCTCTTCCTGGAAGCAGTGTGCTATCAGTAACTAGTCAAGGGTATAAAGAGGGTGACAGGTGTAGAGGCATTCTTCCTTACTTCACCTGGGAACTAGCTCCCTGTGTGATGATGGGCTGAGGTCTCTGTTACAACTACATTGCAGTTCACCTTCTCCCTCTGCTCCATCCTGATTCTTTTATACCTCACAGCTATTGAAGCTGAGAAGACACCTCAGGAAACCTCCTGTACAGATATCTCCATGTCTGAGTCTGTGTTACTGGGAACTACACAGCTCCCAGATGGTTGCAAATGGAAGACTCAAACTTATCAATATCTATCTATCTATCTATCTATCTATCTATCTATCTATCTTCTGTCATTTATCTGTTACCTATCTATTATCTATTCATTTGTTCATCCATCCACTCATTCTTATATTTACGTATAACAATTCAGAAATGTTTAGTTTGGATTCAAATCTTAGCTCCGTAACCTTGGGCAAGCTATATTAATTATTCTGTGCCCTACAAAATGGGAATCATAATAATACCTATCTCATAGAGTTATGAGAATTAAATGAGTCAAAATATATAAGGCACATAATAGCAAACTAATGTTAATTATTTCTAGGTGTGGGGCACTGCTATTCTTTGGGGTATCTCTGTGCAAATTAGAAAAGGCAGACATCTGGATGGCTGCATCGGGAAAAGGTGAGCCCTCTTAGCGGATGCAGCTCTTGAGCCAACAGCTCAGTGAGCAGACCTTGGACCTGATTTCAGTCCTTACTGACCCCCTTGTCTGAGAGTCTGTGTAGTTCACAGCCAGAGGCAGCAGTGCCTCAGAAAAGGTCACCCTGCGTAAGGGCTGATTTGGAAGACTACTTAACGTATTATAAATTTTGAGATTACTATATGTTCCTTTAAAATAAAACTGTAGCTCCAAAAGCTCTTTGTAAATATCTACTCAGGTTTCTATCTTTTTAAATCTTCGTATGTCCTGGGGATTTAGGTTCCTCCATAGGGGACATTCAGAAAGATGTATCAAGCTACAGGCAAAGGTCAGGACAGATATGAAATAACATTTAAAGCTCCCAATACCATTCAGTGGCAAATACAGAAATAGAAATTAGATCTTCCTTTCTGAATTAATTAACTCCCCATGCTTCTGGTATTTAACAGGTTGCAAAATTACATGAACCCTCTGATTCCACTGAAAATAACAGATGGGTTTGGGAAAGAATAGGCCTATATAAGTCAGAGACACAATTCACTTGACCTACAGTCAGGTTTTATTTTATAAATTCTTTGTACTTAAAAGTATATTACTTCACAGAACTAACTAAAATACACTTATATCTTGGTGGCTGTTTTAAAGACCACATGAATTAACTTTTAAAGTTCCTATACTAATCAAAAGTGATAACTTTCATCAAAATAATACTTATATTACTAAGTATCTAGGATAATACCTAGATTTTAAATAGGCAAGAGATTGCAGGTCTTCAGTAAGAAATTAGATAAAAATACTAACTGGATAAAAATTAGAACTAATAATGAACTTCAGAGATCCTCAGTTTCTTGTTATTTGTTGTTCTGGGTCAACAGATTGCTGACAAGCATGGTGGAAAACTAATTAGGGGCAACATTTTGTGACGACACGGAAGGCGTTCTGTCGTACCTTCTCCTGGTTCTTATCATTCTTCTCATATGGGCCACCACCGCCTCCACCTCCGCCGTCACCTCCTCCATTGCCACCTCCTCCCTCCTCTCCTCCTCCATCTCCGGCCCCACCAGCTGAAGGGCCCCCAAATCCACAGCTGGAACTTCCGGATACTCCTTTGAACTGGAAAGTGCCCTCACTTGGTCTTTTCTCCACAGTTTCATTTTCCTTGTTGTCACTCTTCTTTCTGTTCTTTTCCACACAGGGCACTACACCAAGTTGAAGCAAGCATTCAACAATGTTTAGGGCCACATCACAGATGCGAGAACTGATGTCATGGTTAAGGACCAGGTACACGGCCTTCAGAACTACCTGGGGGACGAAAAAATAAACAACAGAGGATTCAGTTACTTGGATGATCTCTTCCTAAAGCGATGTGCTTATTCTGTTTAATCCATTTCCTTTAAGATACTCTTGAGTATAATAATTCAGGTAATGTTCATGTGATCCTATCTATGTTTGCTTGGGACCTCACATATGTGCTTAATATAGAGTGTAACTCACCCAAAGAATTAATAATGCATATGCATACTATCTCACTTAAGTATTCCAAAACTTTCTATTATTAGACAGTTAATGGGGGTAGTAAAGGATAATGAATTAATGACAGAGTAATTATTTGCCCAAATGGAAACTTGTTCGATTGCTTTTTAAATCAAAGTATTTTAATCCTCTGACTTTCACTTGCCACCAAAAATGAATACAGAAAAAAATGACTTCCTTATGTACATAACAGAGGAACATTGCATAATCACAACTGTATGATTATTGTACATTGCAATTTTAAAAGCAAAATACTTGCATTCTTAAATTATGTCCTTTTCTATTTTAATATTTTAAATTATTTGCTGAGCCAAGTTCCTTAATGTGAAATAAAAATTTTTTTATGAAATATAATTGTAAAACCCTTTACAAATATAATTGTAATGACCCTTTCATTTGTAATCAAGACAGGCATTCTTGAGAAAGCAAGTTTAAATCTTTTATTGGACTTCTGTTCATGTTCCCCTGCTACACAGGAGGTCACAGTGCTTTTATAACAAAAAAATAAATAAACAGAATTTTTTACTCTTATTCTAGAAAAAAGAGACTTAGCAAACACACCCACATTTATGTACACTTACATATGTGTACTCAGAATTCACTAATGTTTTTGGATTATAAAAATATTCTGAGATAAGATCAAATCTAATGTAATGCTAAAAAAAAGAGAAAGGTGCATTTAAGATAGTTGACACATCTGTGAAATTTTTTCATATGGGTAGCTTTTTCACTTTAAGGTTCAATATTTCTAAGAATCTATATGCCTATTTTACCCAACATTGTAAAAACCAGACCAAAGCATCAGTATCTTTCAAGCTTCATTAAGTAAAACTTTTGCTTACAGAAAGATCAAGCATGCCATTTTTGTGCACAAAGTTATTGGTCCCATCAATATGTTCTGTGTCCTCCAAGTAGCTGTAGTTGATGCAGGAGTCTGTGAGACTTCGAGGCAGGTTCGCACAGGCCAGAGGTTCGTGTGGCATCTCTGGGATAGGCACCTGGTTGCAGAGCTTCCTCATGTGCTCATTGAAAAAGTCTGCATAGCCTACGTTGAATGACGCCAATGTGGTATTGAAGGTTGCAACTGTGATAGTGGAGATCTGGGATCGCACTAATGAAAAGAAAGCCAAGTCTTAGTTTTCTCCATGTTAATCTGGGACATCACGTTAGACAGTTATACTTATTTAAATCATGACCACAAACATAGCTGTAGCTGTTGCAGATATGTGACTTAGAGTCTCAGAGCTATTCTCAGTTCCCATGGAACTGCCACATGTGTTAGGGCCGTGTAATTAATATCTGATAAATAATGAAGGTGATAGAAAAATGTGAATTCCATTTGGCTTCCTTAAGACCCAGGCTAGAATTTAACTTTTGTCTAATAGGTGGATTTTACAGTTCCAGGGCAGAGCCTATTAATATAGTTAAACTAGTTTAGTTGAAGTATTTCCCTACAAATCTGTGGCTGTTAAACATTTGGTTTTATTTAGTATATTTAAGCAACAACAAATGAAGAATTTTTTTTCCTTTGCTTTAGATTAATGGTACATAAATCTGTTGTGGTTAACTAGTAGATGTCATCAAATATTTGAAATACAGTGCAGGGCAAAGAGGGATTGAATGATGCTCATGGATTAAGAGCACAGAATAAGAACCCATCTTGGATTCCACCTAGAGGAGCATTTGCTCACACAGAGTACATAAAGAACTTACCTGAAATAGAAGCTGTCTGAAAAGGAACTAGTAGCTTCAGAAGGCAGTGACTTTCCTTCTGAAGGTGAACAAGCCCTTCAGAAGGATGTCACAGAGAGAAATAAAGTCCTGAATCTAGCTATTCCCCCAAGTCTCATCTAGACCCTTTGAAAACAAGTATAAATGGCTCGCCCTTGCTTTCCCTCTGAGAAATAATGGGGTTCATCATGTGCTGTCCAATAGCTCTTGCTATTAAGGAAATTCTAAGAATGGCTCACAAGTAAATAACAAGCAATATAACACATGAAGGCACATTTTCAAAAAGCACAAGGAGACAGATGACAATGAAAACAGAACATGGAGTAAAAACAGGAAACAGGAAAAGGAACCTGAACTCCCGCCAGCAGGTGCCGCCTCCGACCCACCTTCTTTGATGGTGTTTTCTCCATGGCTGTTGGAGTGGTCTGGCAGGTCACTCACCAGGGTGTGATGGGAATGAGAGTGCCTGGCACTCAAGCTCTCCATCTCTGTGGCTGCGTCCGAACTCCCTCGGCGGGTAAATTTCCCTGAGATGGACAAGAGCGCCACGAGAGGGTTTTAACATCTGAAAGACGCTCTGCCAAGATTTTGTCTTTGCAAAAGACAGCAGTGGGGGTAAGAGGCATAGCCAAACAGCAGGAACTGAACTTGCCTTGGGGACACTCAGGGTCATGATGCCTGTGATAAGGTCAGCCCCAATCTAAGACAAATGTCAGAAACCATCTGTTGGGGCGTGGCTAGCTGTCAGCTCTTAATTTTAAGCTGGCTTTCTTAATATGTCATCCAGAAAGAAAAAATAAGTTTATTTTTCTCGTTTTCTTTCTTAGCATTCAAGTTAAATAAGTCTTGGTTTGGGGTTCACAATACAAGTTAACACTCAGGACCCTCTAAGGCCAAGTTTCCATGTCTGAAATATTTAATTAGGGCTATTACTTGTCAAATTATACAAAATTCTTGAGTAATTAATTCAATATCAGCATTTCTTTGGCTGTGAAGACACAGCATTATTTTGTACTGGGAAGCTTGCATTTGGGCCCAAATTTCTTGACCAAACTATTCAAGAAAGATCCAGATTCGCCCAGAAGCCCTAGATCCAGATTCCTAAACAGGTCACTCAAGCCCTGCCCTCCTTTGAAAGATCCTGTGGTCACCTAAAATGGTGGTTTGCCAGCCTCCTTTTTCAATGCCGCGCCTGTCCTCTCCAAGCCCAGAGAAACTTCCGAAGGAGAAGGTGCTGCGGGTGGGGGACACGTCCAGGTGGTCCTCATGAAGCAGAAATGGCACTCCCATTCTCCGCGGCCTCCTCTTCCCTGTGTGGTGGAAAGGGATGGAGCCTTTCCTCTCTCGGTCTTCTTTGCGGGTCTTGAACTACAAAGATGAGAGGTGAAGGGTTGGGCACAGGGCAAAGAAGAGGTTACTGTTTGCTTCCCAATGGTCTCCATGATCTACAGTAAATTATAGGACATGTTTCAGGAAGAGACACGTTTGCTCATATATGTCATTCAAAAGAGATGGGAGAAATTTCCATAATGTGTTAAAAGAGTGAAAGAAACAAAGAGAAAGGTAACAGAGTCCCAGGATCGTTCTGCTGGGTTGGGGTAGAGCAGTGGTTCTCACAGTGTGGTCCCTGGACTCATGCCATCAGCATCTCCTGGGAAATTGTCAGAAATGCAAATTCTCAGGTTCAACTCCAGACCTACTCCAGAAAGTGAGGCTCAGCAGCATGTGTTTTAATAAACCCTATAGGTAATTCTGATGCATGGTAAAATTTGAGAACCACTGGGTTAGAACATAGGATCCTGGAGTCACCACATGGACCAGCCAGTATCTTCTGTTCAATTTTATTTCAAGATTGAGATCAAGCCAGATAACTGCAAATGTGTGCTGCTGTTCATAAGGAGAGTCAAAGAAGATACACGCACTGGTGCCAACCCACTACTCCTACCATCAAACAAGCTCGAGATTCGGTATGAGTTTAGAATTGTTTGAGGAGCTTTTAAAAAATATACCAATGTCTGGGCTTAACCATCAGCATTTCTGACTTGATTGATCTGGGCACTTGACTACGTAAGAGCTCCTTGGAGATTCCCATGTGCAGTTAGTATTGAAAACCTTGTCTCTCCACAATGGTAGACGTTTTTAGAAAAATATGGCCATTGCCTATTGCTGCATTACGAATAAAGGTAGACATGGCTGCTTCCTTAGCAATACTCTGGGCTCATAGATGATAAGTCAGTAGTATGTTCTGTGCCTCTCAAAGACATAATTAAAATAATCATTTTGAAACATAGAAAATGAAGCCACCACACATATATTATTCTACACATACTATCTTTTATTTGATTCACTCCATATACTTATAAAAAAGAGAAGTGGAGTGGTGCATTCATTAGAGGATGAAGTATTTAGCTAGAAGACCTAGGTTTGAGTTTGGACTCCACCTTTCACAAACTACCTAAAGTTTCTAACACTTGGTTTCTTTCTTTCTCCCTATTTTCCCTTCCCTTCCAACCTTTCTTTCCTTCTTTTATTTCTTTTCCCTCCGTCCCTCCACCCCCCACTTTCAGAACAATAAGTAACATTAATAGAGCATTTACTAAATGCCAGTCACAGTAGGGACTTTACAAGCATCCACTGATCTCACTTAATCTCTTAACTTTTTGAGCTAAGTATAATATGTACCCAATTTACAGATGAAGAAACTGATATGTATGTGTTTTTGAAAACCATACATATCATTTAGAAAACTGATACATACCATTTGGCCAGTATCACACAGGCTGAAAGTGGCAGAGGGAGAATTTGACCATTACCAACTAACTCCTAAGTGTACGTACGCTCTTAATCCTTTGTGCTCAAGATGCCGCTTTTAATTTCCCATCTTTAAGATTCTAGCTCCTCATGGATGCTCGATAAAAGTTTGTTGAATGGAAACCTACACTGTGACTTACTCACAGGGAGAAGCTGTAGTGTATCTAGCAGTCTGTTACAAGGGTTTTTCTACTTTATTAACAGAGCTTGGTTTGTTTGTCTTTAAAACAGAGATGACTTCAAGAAGAAATGTTTCATGATGATCCCACCACTCTGAGAACTGCATACAGTTAAGACTCAGTTTCTTATGTGCAAAATGGGGAGAAAAAGGATCTCACTGGATTGAATGAGAATTGTTTACATAACATGCTTGGTAAAATGAGATGAGCCATACAAATGTATGTCACCATCATTGCTACCACAGCTACCATCACACAACTGACGTCACATACATCATAGCACATTGATGCACACAGAGGGGCTCGTACAAGGTCACGCTGTGAGTCAATGTTTCAACTGGGAGCTGACTTCTATTTCCCTAGGCCCCTTTCCCACCCCACCTCACATTGCAACATGATCAAAAGCATCTCATGTGCCACTAATTTTTTTCATTACCAAAATATCAAAAGTTTAAGTGGCTCTACTCACCTTCTTAAAAATGTTCATGCCAAGGTCTGAAGAAAGATCTGGGACAGCAGACCTACGCAGATTGGTCAACGAAACCTTGGAAAAGGCTTCAGAACTGAGAGATTTTTCCTCTTCATTACACTTCATGGTGAGATCCTTAACAGACAATAAAGGTAGACTTAATGATGAAGGACTTAGGGCTTTATATCCAAATACTTTTCTTATTGAGATGCCATAGAAATATGCCTATGATTTTGATATCTATGAGATATTTAACTTGCATTCACATTCTGATACTGATAATATGTATTTTATATTAACTCCAACTTCTGTTTGGAGTTTTCTACAGAGAGACCATGAAGCTTCAGATTCAGGAAATCTAAGAAAACAGGTAGGGGATAGGTATCTCTTTTTCTCTCTTTGTTAAAAAAATTGGTTTTCTATTTAACGATACACCAAAGGAGATGTGGGCAAAATCACCCATTACTAAAACAGAGTATATTTCCTTTTCTCCCTGACATTATATTGCTCATGTTTACTTTCTGAATATAAAGATGTTTTTCAGACATAGCCAATTCACATTAAAGTAAACTCAAATAACTGAAACACACTGCAAATCACATTTGTCTCTACATATCGAATACACGATGTTTATGAGAAAGAAAGGAAGAACAAGTTTCAAGCTGATATTAGGACATACATTCATTGATCAAAAAGTGATTTTCAGAGGGATGTCATCACATCACACTACATTCAGTCTATGAGTCCAATTATCTATAATAAATAGCAAAACTATATATCAAAAACCAAATGATGACATTGAGGCACTGAATAATTTTGAGTTAATGCAAAAGAGGTTAAATCATGTTTAGTAAAACACTAGTGCCATGCATTTTATGGTATCAGTAATCAACAGATTATATGTGAGAACTTTCTATTAAGTAGTACTTTGATTATCTAAGACCTACTTTGCATTATTCTCGGTCAACAGAAGCTTACTCTAGACTAGTATGTGCAAAAGGCCTTTACATAGGACTTCTCCAAATGATAATTTAAATGCTAAAGAGCAGCAAAAAGGCCTAGCAGTAAAAAATAGCATCAGAGCAACCCACCAACCAAATCCTCACCACTAGAAAAAGTAAGAACTGGACGTTCAGAACAAAAAGCATCTGTTATGACCAAAGTTGTTGGTTCAAATGACAATGGACTAAGTTTCTCTTACTTGGGTTTTGTGGGTGTTCACTAGCGAGGGAGCTGCCGCCACCATCGAGCTACTCCTGGGTCTGGGCAGGAGTGGAATGTCTGGCTCTGGAGGCTTTTCTGGCTTCTCTTCCAACATATGTCGCAGCCTTTGTAGATAGTACATCAGAGACCACTGAGTGCCTTCCTCAGACCAGTGGGGTTGGAGTAGGCAGCGAAGAACAGCAACATCAAAGTAGGTAGCATAGCGGGACCTTTGGCATGGAGGTATCACAAGAGAGACCCTGCTCCCAATGGAAGAAAGAAGACGACTATATTGGCAGTCACACTTGGCTTAGAGTTTTGCTTTTCTATTTGTTCCTTTATTCATTCACTTGTGTCTTGCTGGTTTACGCTAATACCCTCCTAACTGGTCTAACTCATGCCACTTTTGCTAGTCACTACCTGGAAGTAGAGACTTTGGAGAGGGTTTGGAGAGATAGGCAGAAATTAACCAGGCAAAGCTGAGGATGGGGTAGGAGGATGGATGACATTTCAGTCAGAGGGAGTAATGACTACAAAGGTACAGAGTTTTTAAAAAATCATGAGTTTGGGGGTAGGTGGGGTAAAATCATAAATAATTGGTCAAGTTGGTACATAATTAGGGCGGTAGACAATGACAAGAGTCTACAGACACAGATGAGATTCAGATCACAATGTTTATTTTACAACTAAGCTATCAGGTTTGACTGGTACCTAGATAGAAATGGGAACGATATTTGTATACTTCTTTCTGCTACTTTAACTTCAATTGTGATAATAGCATGCAAGAGAACCAAGCACACTGCAAAGTACTAAACAAACAAAAGTTATACTGTGAGGAAAATGAATGCATTTTGAAAGCTCAATTTATATACACATATAGGAGAGCAAAACGAATTTTAAAAATCTCAAAGTTGTGGATTTCTATTATCCAGTTTAAATACATGATATATTTATTACTTTGTCTTCAATTTAATTGTACTACAAAATAGTTTTAAGCAATTACTCAGCATAATCCAACATCTTAGGGTATATGAAGGTAAGTTTAACTTCTCTGACTTGAGGGACATATGGTCCTGTGAAAATAATAGACTATAAAATAAATTATAAACTTAGAACTTCTGGGATCTAATAGGCACTCCTAAATCTAAAGTCTAAAATCTAAAGTTAACGGCCAAGCACAATTTCTTCCTGAGTTAGATGACACAAAATGGAAATTTTTATACCTTGCTATCAACTAGCAAATTGTGCTAGGCACACTTGAAGAGCTTCAGCAAAAAATGCAGGCACTGAGAGTAAGGAGAGGTTTCCCTAAATTTCCTTTTGAATTGAGGGTTATGACTCATTATCGGTTCAAGAGATGAATTCAAAAGGTTCTGACTGCTACTAAAATGTTAACTAGAATAAAACTCCTCAGAATACAACAAATCAAGTAAGAATTTGTACAGCTGGTGAAACTTTCATTTCACTTCACATATTTGTCATGAGTCACTGGAAGTTTTTAATTTTGGCCAGGAGACTGAAGAAAGAGTCCAGAATTACATCAAGAGCTTATCAAGTGAACTTACACACAGAAGTAACCTCTTGGAGACAGCAAAACAGTAGATCATAGATCTCCACACCCCAAAAGGGAAGGGGCTTGTTATAGCCAAGTGGCACATGCTAACACAGATGGCTTATAGTCCTGAGACATGTGCTTGCTTGTTAAGAGTTCTATAATCCAAAGCAGTAAACAACTTAATGGACCCACTTATCTATGCAAGAATATTCCCTTCAGGTGATACACAGCCACGTATCCCAGGGTGAAGTGGAGGTCAGCTTACTTTGTGAGATGATGTCAGCCACACCAAATACTGGGAATCATTTTGCCTAACACGAATAAAATATATTTCTTACTGCAGTTTGCAGTAAAAAATACAGAAACCCAGACCAGGTATGTGAATCCTTTTCAAGACCTTTATATTCCCCTATCAAAGCACATGTTGTACTTTGCAGTTTCTACTCTCATTAGCACTGTCTGGGGTGTTGGGCAATAGCTTTTGTATACAGTGGTTTTGAATGTCAGTGATATCTTGTCATCTAATATGCTTGAATATTTTAATTGACAAATAGCAAACTAATATAATGTAAAATATAAGTTAAAATTCACTTAATAAGGTGGTACATACAGTGTGATTTAACTGAGTTGGCAGTCAGTCACCTGAAGAGAGGCTTTCTACAAATAGCTAAGTTCCCATACATTATGCTAGAGTTTCTATCCTGTTTCCAGGGAGCTAGAAAATACTTCAGACATCAGCTGCCCAACAACTTTCAGTCTATCCCATAGATTCAGTAAGTCCCATAGATTCTTTTTCCAACTACTTCTCATCAGCTGCATAGACACTAACATCTTAGGAGGCATCCTCCTAGTCTCATTACCTTTTCTCTTGTTCCTCCACTCCTCTACTCAAACCCTTTTAGATTGCCATTAGAATAGAATGCAAGCTCCTTACAGTGGCCAACATGGCCTTCATAACCTGGCTGGGTCTACCGTGCCAACCCCATTATCTACCATGCTTGCCCTAGTGTGCCAGCTATGTATTTATTCCCTCAACTCCATATTCATCTTTTTTGCTCTCTCTGTGAAAATGGATCTGGGTCCTATAAATATGTTTCCAGTGATAGCTGGCATGATACTAAGCTTTGTCAGTAGAGATAATGGGAGAGGCACTGCAGGAGGAAAGAATTCTGCTTCCTTGTTCTGGTGTTCTGGCTGGGCACACTCTCAAGTACTGGGCTCCTATGGAATGTGTGGCTGGGCCAGTGCTGAGCTCCAGCAGTGTGCATGGCTTCCTCAGTGTGCAGATCCTACAGCATGGGTGTTTCCCCCAGCACCAGCTCTGGCAGCACTCACAGCTTTTCCTGATACCATCTCCTATGGCACAGAGTGGACTGCGGCACCCAACAGCCAACAGCTCCCAGCACATCCCTTTTCAGGAAGTTTGCAGTAAAGTGTCTCTACGAAGACACCTCCTCATGAACAGCTTCCCTAACACTCTAGAGCAGTGATGTCCAAACTTTTGGCTTCCCTGGGCCACACTGGAAAAAGAAGAAATGTCTTGGGGCACACAAACACTAATGATAGCTGATGAGCTAAAGAAAGGTCCATGCATAATTTTTGTAATGTTTTAAGAAAGTTTATGAATTTGTATTGGGCCACATTCAAAGCTGTCCTGGGCCGCAGGCAGCTCATGAGCCACAGGTTGGATAAGTTTGGCCTAGTGGATGACATGTTCCAGAGGGCAGATTTCTAGTAAGTTCCCCTGATGCACCATAGCAACTTCTCTGCCACCCAGTGATGTGTGCCTTTGCCCTCTCCAACACAGTCCAGATCTCGATCCTGCAGGAGAAGGGGTCCTTCCTTGGGTACATTGTCTGAGCCCTACATATGCTAACTGTTCCACTATATCTGCTATTCCTATATTTTCAGTATACTCTTTTCTTACTAGCCAGTCCCTTATTAGTCCAATACCCCATTCCCATGTTCTACTTAATAGTTCGCTACATTAAACTTGCCCTGCTCAAATTACTGTGTGGTTTCACTCTCCTGTTTGAACCTATCCCGATACATCTGGTACTTGTATCAGATGTAGCTCCAGTCACATTGATCTTCTTACTACCCTTGAATAGATCAAGCTTCTGACCTGCTTTAGAGCTTTTCTCTATGTGGAAATTTCCGTCCTCATAGCCTAAGCTTTATCTGGGCTTCATGCCAATAATGTTATAACCTCAGAGAGGCCTTCTCCAACCATTACGTACAATGGTCATTCTCTCCCACTACCCATCTCTTTATCTTATTTTCATTTTCTTCATAGCACATAGCATGACTTGAAATTACATTCTGTTTACCTGCTTATTGTCTACTTCCATTTATTTAAACAAATTAATGCATTTCAGAAATGGATTCAAAATCAAGCTGTTCAAATCAAAGGTTTTTGTACATACAAGCAAAAATATTATGAAAATGTAAAGAACCTGTTTGAAATAACAACAAATAGATAAAATGACATGAATTGGGAAATAAAATCATGGGGGAAAAATGGTAATATAACTTATTATCATGTTCAAATTGAAGTTACATTTGACCTAACAAACTGGAGATCAACATCTATTCCAGAGAGTAAGTATGGAGGAAAGGTAAGGAGCTGCCGTGCTCTCTCCATGCTCTCCCCTCTCCTAAGACCTACACAACCCAGAATCTTTCTGAGTCCTCCTTTTTGGGTTTTTATGAAGGCTTCATTACAGATGCATGATTGATTAAATCATTGGCCATTAGCTACTGATTTAACCTGGAAGTAGGTGGGGGGAAACTTGAAAGTTCTAACCTTCTAATGTGGTTCTCCCGGCAACCAATCCTCAGCCTTAGGTGCATTCCAAATGTTACCTATCTATCATAATGGAAGGTAGTTGATCACTGTCATCACTTAGGAAATTCTAAGGGGTTTAGAAGCTGTGTCAGAAACTGGCACCAATACCAAATATATTTCTTATTGTAAATCACAATATTATAAATTCCAACCAAAATTCCAGAGAGATTTTTCTCTTATATAACAACAAGACTGTTTTGAAATTTAACTAGATGAATGAATAAAAATCTGTGAGTAATGAGATAAGTTTAAAAGGAATTGTGAAGAGCATAAATTGCCAGATATTAATCTCTGCTTTCAACAATAATATTTAGCCAATCTAGTACAGACATGAGATCAGTGGTATAAAATAAAAAGCTACAAAAGATTCAAATATTTATAAGAATTTAATATAAAAAAATAGCATGCATCAAATTAGTACAAATGATACATTTGTCAATAAATAATATTCGTATAATTGACATACTCCTTAGAAAAATTTAATTAGACCTATCATAAATTAGCATATTTTAGTCCCACAATAAAATCAAGATAAAGATTTAAATGCACAAATATGAAGCCATAATAGTACTAGAAAAACATTTTGCCTATTTTTTATAACCATGGAGCAAAGAAAAACTTTATAATAAGGTAATGGCCTTAAATTTAAAACAACACAAATACCCATGGACAAACTGTGGTACTTCCATTCAATGGACTTCTACTAAGCAATAAAAAAGAGAACTATTTACATATGCAGTAATGATGCTGAGTGAAAGAAGCTGGTCCCCACAAAAAGACTATGTTTTCATTTATGTAAAATTCTGGAAAATTGGGAACTACTTTATAATGACAGAAAACAGATCAGTGGTCACCTGTGGATGGGGAACAATTAGGACAGGAGGCGTAAATTACAAAGGGGCACAAGGAAACTTTTGGAGGGTGATGGGTATGTTCATTATCTTGATTGTGGTGATGGTTTCATGAGTATATACTATATATAATAAGGCAGAGAGTGATGAGAGCTGAAGCATTGGGATTTTATTTAATTCTGACTTTCAATAGATAAGTATCTATGTTACATTTTTAATGGTAACCACATATTAGAAATAAAGTTTCCTTCCAGTAGAAGAAAAATGGGGACTAGAGAAAACATTATCAATTAATAGGCAGAGAAGAAAGTAAATAAAAAGCACACAATAAATTAAAATATAAGGTATAAGTTTGAAATGGCAGCTGTCAAAATAAATACTGAATATACCAATAAGATAAAAGGTACAAATTATCACATTGGATTTTTTATATATATTTACACACACACACACACACACACACACACACACAGAGTTTTAAACACATTTGTCTCATCTTCTGGATGATATGTTATGTCTGCTTCTTCACAGCATTTTATGATATAATTTGCATTATGTAATCATTTTAATAAAAGGTCTGAGTCTCAGAATTTTGTGAGATGCTGAGTTTCCATAGGAAGCAGATGGGCCAGATTTAAAATTAAGGTTCCCATCCTGGGCAGGATATCTTTTATTTGCCTCCAACCCCTGCTCCCTGACCTCATCCACTCTTCGTAGTTCTCCACCTCCTTTTCCCAGAAGATTGATCTGTACAGATTCTACCAAGGTCTCCCCCGCCTCTGGCTCCTGGTTGAATCTAGCAAAAGGAGGCTCCCAGAGGAAACTGGAAGGCAGAAGGACAAAGATTCTTTCACAGGCTCCTCCCTCCTAGAGATTTGCTGGCTTTGTGGCTGGGGGCTGGCAAGAACAGGGACCACTGATGGTCACAGCTCCTGTAAATCAGTCTCTCCATGGAGTCCTCCACAACTGCTCCCTGCCTTTACCCCTTTGGGCTCAGAGCTGCTAGGCCTTCTGCTGGCCTGATGCCTGAAGTACTGTACTCGTTCTTGTGGTTCCCTACATCCTGTCCAAACTTTTGTAAACAACTGTTCTAATCGCTTTGCAATTTACGCAAGTGCAACTTATTTCCGATTGTTTCCTGACTGATTATATCCAAAGCCCAGTTTGAGGGAAAATAACCTTGATTCTTATTTCTACCAGTTTCCCAAGAGGCCTTTACTACTCTTCCCTCCCACACACCCCCATCTCACTCTTTCAAAAGCATGGACTAACCAACTCCCCTGAGTTTATCCTTTATATCTAGAATAATACAATTTTTTTTTTCAGTGATATACTCTTGGACTTAAAAAGAAAAGATGAAGTATGAGGTTGGCTGGCTATCAGCTGGGTAATTTTAGGTTCCTCCAGTATCTGAGACAATCATCTGATGTACTGGAAGAGCCTGTAAACACTGCTGTTTTCTTGACTGGCTGCTATGATTGAGACAGATAGTTGTAGTTCAACAGGATTATTTGCCTCACATTGTACTAGCTGTCCTTACCCTTTACTTTCTACCCCGCACCTCAGTGTGCTCAAATACTTCTAGTTAATAACTTAGACTAGGAAATTGCATAAATCATATCATTAGAGCAGTGTTCCATAGAATGAGATGCCAATGGACTACATCCATGAGAATTCCAAGGGGCACAGGGAGGAGGGATGTTAAAAACGCAGACTCCCAGTTCTTACTCCAGACTGGCTAAACCAGGATTGCTGGGTATGGAACCCAGAAATCTTTATTTTAAGCAATATATTCCAGCAATTCCTAAATACTTTTAATAAGATTGGACGACAGTTACTAGAGACACATGTAATACGTCACTTGGCACTTTTACGTAAACTTCCAAAACAATTCCTACATGGAAACAAGGAATGTTGACAGTTTTATTGTTGAGGATGCAAGGGGACTACACTTATGTCTTTCTACAAACAATATTTACTTGACTTAAAGTAACTATTCACTGTAACATTGAGTCTGGTAGTCATTAACTATTTCCTAACAGCTCATGTCAGTTCAGCTGATGAGGGACTGCACAAATGCAAAACGCCAGCGACAGAAGGCGGTGGGGAGACCAAGAATGTCTCTGTAACTTAGATCATCAAATTTTGTCCAGTAAATTTAAATTGCAATTGCTTAATATTTAAAGAAAGTCCATTTGAAACAACAACGAAGTTAACAGGGAATTCAGTAGCAAATATTTATAATCTTCATTATAGATGTTATTCAAGCACTAATTTATTTGGCTTAAAGCATGAGCTATGCTGGAATGAGTAGTCAATTAAAAACTAAAATGATCAATAAATATTCTAATTTCATTAAGGGCAGCATTATCAGATGTAATCAACTTTTCACTAAGTAACCAACTATCTAATTAACATGTAAGAGAAAAATTCACAAAACTGGATAAAAGTCTGGTGACAGCTCATTGTATATGAGAGAAACGTTCTTTCCAACTCTAATATCCTACGTTTACATAACTTATTTGATAGAAAAAAATGAAAGAATGAATTCAACTTTATTCTAAATGGTATATGTAAAAATAATGAAGAGAAGCACATATACAAAAAAATTAAAGATGTTTTTATCTACCTGATGAGCTCATGGATGATTTTAATTTTTGAAGAACTAGTTTATACTTTTAACATTTTCTATAATTAGGATATAGTTTTTTAATATGCATAGAATGAATGATACATTGTGATAAAAAAAAAAAAAGACTGTTGAAGAAGGTAAGAATTAATCTATTTTCTGAGAAACTGTGGCTTCAGGAAACCATGGTATTATATTAATTAGGGTTGGGAGATGCTGGCCAAGAGCAGCTGAGGCAGAAAAACACTCTGGAAATAATCTGTAAGGGCAGAGAACTGTGGAAATCAGTCTTGACCCCATGCAGTATTTAACAAAGCAGAAATTAAGTCTATGCATATGGTAATTAAAATAAAATCTCACATTAATTTTTAAAAACTCGCTATCTGTTCAATGATGGCAGAGTTCAGGGAAGAGTGACGTCCAGCTCAGTCAGGGTCAGGGCAAAAAAGACGGTACATTGGATCTGTTTGAGACAAGCATTCAGCTTTTGTTCCTAGGGTATTCGCACTGCTTTGTTATTAAAGTTCTCTTCATTTCTGATTAACACATGAACTTCTCCAATCAAGATACATTAACATTAGCAATTGCTCAAAGGTCTACCCTGTGCATCATTTCTATGGCAACCAGCCACTGAAGCTAGGTAGAGAAAGGACTAATTCATTCTTCTAAAGTGCCACCAAGTCATGTCTAATTCACACACTGGGTGGCTGCGTGCATGTATGAGTCAAGGAATGTATATATAAGGTAGATGTCTGAAGGTGACAATATCAGATGGGAGAAAAACAATGTCCTTCCAAAGGGGAAACCTTAGACATTATAGTTGGCTTTGTCTTTACAGGCAAATCAGAAGGAGACATTAACACTTAATTTTGTCCAAGAAAACAAACACCACTTACTATATATATTTGCAAATTTCCGATACTTAACTATAGCTGAGAAAAATTATGTAAGAAATATAAGCTCCTGGATATTTTATGACCTTCAGATTTCACCCTAATATGCCTTTTCATAATTTTCAAAAGTCAGGCAGAAGCATAGTATTTAAAGTAAGAAATTACACATAAATAAAACTTTTTAGAATTTGTGTACAATGGAATTAGTGAAGGAAGAACATGAGGATACTCAATAATTGATATAAAGAAAATATACTGATATGGTCATCAGAATTATCACATAGAAAATGATGCTAACAATATTGTCATTATTGTTGGTTGTAGCCAACCTCCAAAAAGGGCCTCAATGATCCCTGCCTCTTGGTATTCGCAGCTTCACGTAGTCCCCTCTCACTCTGTACCAGGGTTGGTTGGTGTGATCCACGGACTATAGCAGAAGTGATGGCATGTCACTTTGGAGATCAGGTTATAAAAGACATTGAAACATTGATCTTGGCTGCTATCTCTCTTTCTGGGACAATTTGTTTTGGAAGAAGTCAGTTGTCATGCTATGAGAGAACCAGATAGTGAGGAACTGAAGCTTCTGCTCAACAGCAATCTAAGTGAGCTTGGAAACAGTCTCCAGCCCAGTGCCATCACGGCAAACATCTTGAAAGACCCTGACCCACAACCACTTAGCTATAGTGTTTCTGAATTTATCATCCCCAGAAACTGTGCAAAATAATAAATCTATTTTAAGCTGCTAAGATTGGGAATAATTTGTTATATAGCAATTGTTAGCTAATACAGATTTTGGTACCAAGATAGAACCCTAAATTTTGGAAATGGGTTTGGAACCAGCCAATAGGCAGAGGCTGTAAAAAGTATGTTAAAACACAGAAGTATAAATTGCTTTGTGCAAATGGCTAATAGACATCCCAAACTTTGAGGAGGCTGCTGGTTAGGGCTTAAGGAATATAAGAAGCATGTGATTGGAAATTGGAGGAAGGTGGATCTATGTAGGGGCAGAAAGTTGCCTGCCATGATATGGGAAGTTAAAGAAATGTGCTTAACAAACTAGATGATCTAACTGAGACTTCCAGATAAAATGCTGAAGATGTCTTCAGATCTCTTCTTGATACTTCTAGTAAATTGAAAAAGAAGATATATGAACTAAATAAAGACCTGTTAAGGATTAATGAGCTGTGATTTAATAATTTTGAAAATTCTCAGCCCTTAGTATTATTTTGAAAATAATACTAAAATTAAGAAATGGTTTCATAACAAAGAGCACAGACCAAATAAAATAAGCATTCTATTCTCAAGAGGCTTATGATCTAGTTTGGCAGATTAACATATAACAATTAATTATAATTATGTGCAAATACATGGTAAATACAAATTCTAACAATGTGGTAAGGGAGCAGAGAGAAAGTGTCATAGAGGGCTTCAGAGAGCAGATGTACCCATTACTCTGCACCTTGAGTTTTGTGTAGATTCAGCAGGGAAAACAGGTGTAATATTACTAGCTCTCCACTTCTTTTGCTTATCTCAACAAAGGATCATCTGCCTAAAATATTCTAAAATTACCATATCTAGACTTTCAATGGGAGCAACCATGTACTGTGGTAAAATGCAAAACACATAACCATACAAGGTGCAGAATGAGCAAGATAATCAATTAATCTGTATGTATAAGCCAGATAATGTTTGATCCTCTGGGTCAGGAAGGAGAAATCAATCACTGCTTCTGTCCTCAAAGGGCTTCTGTTTTAACTGGGGGAAATAGGCAAATATATGACTTTTATTTTAGAGATTATGTACGAAGTATATAAATAAGGAACACTTGGCTCTAAGTGGAGACCTTAAAAATTTTTTTAATGGGCTGATTAAATTGAATCCTGAAGGACCATCATTAGATGAAGGGAGAAAAATGCAGTATAACATGAGGAATAAATTATTCACAAGTCAGAATTTGAAAGTGAGCATTGAACATTTAAGGAATTCTAAGTAACTCACCATAGTATAGAATAAGTGTAAAAAAGAAATAGCAAGAGAGGAGTGGGAAATGTTCAGTCCAGGGATGACCATGAAGATTTGAACATGCTTACTAAGGTATATAAAATGTGTCCTGAAAACTATGGGTGGCCTCTGAAGACATATTAGATACAGAAGTAAAACAATTAGATCTGTATTTTAAATCACATTTATATTGATTTCTTTCTTTCTTTTTTTTTTTTGTATGTGGATAGCTCCCTGGTTGGGAATCGAACCCAGGCCGCAGCGCTGACAGCGCCAGCGCCGAAGCCTTAAGCCACTACACCACCAGGGAACTCCCTAAATCACATTTATAACAATATAAATGCAATGGATTAGGAGGAGGCAATGCTGAATGCACAGATATCAGTTAGGAGCAGTTACAAAAATCCAAGTAAGAAATGATAAGGATCTGAACTAAGGCAATAAGGGTGGAAAGAAGGGGAAGGTTATGAAAGATATTAAGAAGGCAAAATGTCAAGGAATTGGGGTACAGCAAACCTCGTATTTCCACCAAGGATGTGTGGGGTGATGATGTGATGCCATCTACCGAAATAAGGAAAGCAGAAAAATACACCTGGCTTTAGAGAGGCTGAATAGGAGGTGCCTGTGAGGTATAAAAAGAGATGTCTATCTTGATTTTATGGGTATGGAGCTCAAAAGAGTTGCCTAGATCAGGTATAAAGCTTGAAGAGTCACCAACATACAGCTAGTGGTTGAAACTATGGCAGTGGGCAAGACCACTCACCGGGAGAATGTGAAAGGAGAGGGAAACAGCAACAGTAGGGAAGGGCCACGGAAGAGAAGCCAAAGGAACAGTGTGGAAAGGATCAGTTAGGGAGGTAAGAAAAAAGACAACAACCAAACAGTAGAGTGTAATGTGCAAAAAAATCCAAGGAGTAAGTGTCAGGAAAGGTTAAAATGTTACAAGATCCAATTAAACAGGAACTAAATGAGGGCTGAGCTTCAGACCTGTCGGGGGACATCAGAAGAAGGTGACACTAAGCACCCAGATACATTTTTTCTGGAAAATGACAAATTCTGGCAAATAGCCAAAACTTTTCTCCTTTTAATGAGGGATCAAGGAGAAAAGAGGATTCCATTAAAACATAATTAAGGAGATGGGGAGGTTGCTTCCTATAGATCTAGCTTCTCATGGGGGAGGAGTGAAGAGTTTGGACAATGGAACTGGCCACCTCGGGCTTCAATCTCACACTAGCTGTGTGTCGTTGCATATGTCACTTAACCTGTATGCTTCAGTTCCTCATCTTTAAAAGAGAAATAATGTCTTCTTCGTAGCTATTGTGAAAATTAAACTCATTCGCTCATTCAGACCCTGTCACTAAGGGCCATGTGCCAGGCACTAGAGATAGAGCAGTGAGTGAAAGAGAACTTGTCACTCTGCTTATTAATGTTACAGGACCTGTGACTTTCTTATCACCAATAAAATATGGCAAAGATGATGTGTTGCCACTCTCAGAATTAGGTTATTTTATATGACAAAGGTGACGAGATAGCACTCCCGTGATTATGTTATATTATAAAGTTTTCCATTGGCAGAATGGAGTTAGATGCAATTTCTCTCCCTCGATGGTTCTGAAGAAGTAAGCCACCATGTTGTGAGCTGGCTTACAGAGAGGGCCACATGGCAATGAACTGTGGGTGGCCGCCAGGAACTGAGAGCATGCAAACGACGACCTCAGTCCCACAACCACAAGGAGACAAATTCCGCCAATAACCCGAGGGAGCTGAAGTGGATCTCTCCTCAGTCAAAGCTGTGATGAAACCGCAGTCCACCCTGACACCAGGATTTCAGCCTGGCAAGACCCTGAAGCATAGAACCCCACTAAATTATACTTGAAGTTCTCACATGCAGAAGTTGTGAAATAATAAATGTGTGTTGTTTTAAACAAGCAAGTTGTGATTTGTTACATAGCAATAGAAAACTAATACAAGCACCATAAACAGAAATTACAGAAAAGCAAAATTTGGTCAAATTGAAGGACATTCCACTAAATAGAGTTGTCTAAAAGTGAAATAAGCTTTATCTGAGAAGATTAAATTCTTCATTGCTGTAAGTGTTTAAGTAGTTAAAATGTTAGTGCATCAGACCTGGCTGGTTATCCTCACAGGGTTCTTTCCACATGAAAAATAATATGATTGTAAGTACTCATCATCACAATCTTTCCTTACACAACTCAAGTTGCTGTCAAAAATGCATATTCTCAACCAGCAGAAGATCATACTTCTGGTCACTTGCTTTTAAAGTCCAAAACAAAGACACAAGATCAGTATCTCTTTACATATTATTTTTAAAAGTACTACATAGTAGTATTTTGATTAAAAAAGCAATTATAGTCATATGGTTCCATGCTCTCAACAATTTTAAGAAATGTTAAAAACATACTACACCCATGCAGCCTGGTTCTGGTGCCAGAAGGGGACAGATCATTTAAAAATTACCAAATGAAAAGACAAGCTGGTACTGAGTGATAAAACCTGTGAATCATCTTTTTCTTTTTTTGATAAAGGACTTGTAACCAGAAAATATAAAGAACTCTTACAATTCAATAAGACAATGCAGTTAAAACTTAGGCAAAAGGCTTATATAGGCTTTTCATCCAAGAAGAAATTCAAACAACTAGTAAGCAAATGAAAAACAAAAAACTTAACATCATTAGTCATTAGGGAAATAAAGCACAATCAGTTCCCACTTCAAACCCACTAGAGTAGATACAGACAAAAAATAAGCTGTCATACATTTCTGATGGGGGCATAAAATGGTGTAACCCTTTTGGAAAACCGTTTGGCAGTTTTTTTAAAAATTGCACATAAATTTACCATACACCCCAGCAGTTCCACTCCTAGGAATTTACCCAACAAAACTGAAAACATATGGCCACCTAAAAACTTGTATGTGAATGTTCATAACTACTATTCATAAGAGACAAAAACTCAGCACAACCCCAATATCTATCAACTGATGAATGGATAAAAGAAAATGTGATATATCCATACAATAGACTGTTCAGCAATAAAAACAAATAAACTATCTGTACATGCTATGATGTAGATAAAGCTCTAAAACATTATGCTAAATGAAAGAAGCCAGATGCAAAAGACCACATATGGTATAATTCCATTCATTTGAAATGGCAGGAATGCAACTATATACAGACAAAAAGCATAGTAAGTGGTCATTTGGATCAGGGTGAGAATGTGAGTGATGAAACTAGGGCCTAGAGACATTTCTGGGTGATAGAAATGTTCTAAAATTGGATCATGGTGATAATTTCACAATTCAGTGAATTTGCTAAAAATTCATAAAATTGTACACTTAAAATGGGTGAATTTTATAGTATATAAATGACACCTCAATGTAACTATTTTAAAAATACTTCCTTTAAAAATAATATCCACTAGACAGTAACCTCATTTGCAGGTAGGGCATGTACAAATGGTGTCAGGGACTCTTGCCCCCTACATGGAGTTTCTAGTTGGGTACAAAGGCAAATCTCATGAATCCAGGCTTCCATCATTTCAGGAGTGGGTAGGAAGAAGTGTATGTGTGTCCATAGGGTGGGAATTTGTACACAACTAGCAGGGGCAGTGCTGGAATGTTTACAAAGAACACACTTTTCAGTTCCCTGTGAGGACTATAGAAGCACCCATTTTAAGACAAGGGTCTGCTGGGATAGAGTATTCTCATACATTAAAGAAGATCATTTCACATCCTTGCAACATAATATTTTGATAGCATCATTTGAGTTTCTGAATTTAAATATTTAAAATATTATCTAATTCAGACATCTCATTAAATCAGGTGTGTCTTCCCGCTTCCCCTCTAGTTTGTCAAAATAGAGCCATTCACAGCATGTTTCTGGAATTATTAATCTAATTATAACTTGAACAAGAATATGTACACATCATGCACATACACATTCTAAAGAACAGAGTAGCTAAAAATGCACACGTAATTTTGGTGACGGGGGATACATTTTTGCCCTTAACATTGCAATCATGTACCTGGAATGCAGTGGACCTCTTTCTTGGGAAGTTTGGGAGGACAGACTTCCATCAAAGGAGTTTCCTCTATGGCAGCCAGAAATGGTAGCCTCAGGTGAGATGGAATCTGGCTGCAACGTTTCACAGACCACCTGCAGTCCCTTTTGGAGGGAGAGATAGTGGATTAAATTTTTTCTTCAGATATATCCTCTAGAATCAGCAATCATATTACCAACATCATTTTTTAAATTAAAAGAAAAATTGCAGCACAGTCAGTTATAATGTCATAGACTAAGGGATGTTGCCTTCATCCAAGAAGGGTGGAAATAGACATCTAGAGAGCACCTGTGTCACTCTAAGCTAAGTACTTCCATTCATCTGATTTCATTTTTCCCTTGATTCTTTTCCATTCCACTGTCAGATCCAGTATCCACAGAGGAGTTACAAACAACAACATCAAAGATATGCCAATACTTAGGTGAACTGAACAGAGTCATGAAGCTGAAACCAAATTCAGGGAGGAGGACATTCTAAAGCCTCTCCCAGAAAACACAATTGAACGGCCACCCAGGAGCCAAGAAAGAGGACCCTAGGTGACAAAAAACAGCAGCTGACACATCCACGCATTGCAAGTAAACACCTAAGGTTTGGAGAAAAAGGGGAGAGCGGGAGAGAGGGGAGGGAGCAAGACAGATCGCAATAGGACCCGATCATGGCTGACTGCAGTGCAGGGGCGGGGAAAGCCAAGGGGTGATAAGAGGAAAAGCCCTAGCAAAGCAGCAGAACAGTGGGAGGCCACTGGGGAGCTAGGCTAGGGAGCTGGAATTTAGAGCGGCGAGTTGGGAACAGACCTTGAGAGCCAGCCTCTGGAACTCTTGAGTGGGAGCAGGGCTGAGCGAGGACTCTGAACTGCAGAGAGGACATCTTGGCTCTAGGCTCCCTTAGGACCCACAGCGCAGGCGCACGCGGCTCCTGCACAGGGCTGCGGTTCCTGGTCTCGACCCACTGCGGGGGCGAGCCGGCCGCGGCCCGGTGTGTGCAGCTCCTGCACGGGGTTGTGGCTCCCATTCCCGGCCCGCTGCGGAGGCAGACTGGTTGCGGGCGCAGTGTGAGTGGCTCCTGCAGCTCCTGTGGCTCCTGCGCAGGGCTGCAGCTTCCATTCCAGGCCTGCTGCGGAGGCAGGCTGGTTGCCTTCTTACCGCAGGGTCAGACCCACAGCTTCAGACTTGCGTGCATGCCTGCTTGCGCGCCCCTGGGTCCTAAAAGCAGTGCGAGCCCGCAGACTCTGCCCCAACATTTGGCCACGGAAGCAGGCAGGGGAAGAAAGGCGGATTTGATAGCATTCGCCCCAGCCAGCAGGAGCAACTTGGCTCGCATCACCCAGCTTCCCCAGCATAGGGTACAAGGTGGACCTGCCCCGGTGTGCCTTTGTTGGCCTCTCCCCTTTCCTACAAACTTCCCAACCAACTAACTAACAACAGGAAGTGGAGGGACCATGATAGATGCGCACCGCCTCCAAACGTAGCAGGAGACCAGAAACAAGAAATAAAACTTGCCCCCCAGTACCACCTCGTGTCTGCCCTACAGCAAGACACCATAAAAGTACCAATCTGGGCTCCTGGGCACTATTGAACATAACGCCCTCATGTCAAAGAGGAAGAACCCAGCAGACAGGATGAATTCCTTAAAAACTAAAACGCCTCAGAAAGAACAGGAAATTTATCAAGACAGCTTCTTAGACCTAGAAGTTTCCGAATTAAGTGACAGAGAATTTAAAGTAGCCATTCTAAAGGCTGTGAGAGAAATGAAAACATACTGGCAGAGCACCATGGCTGACATAAACAACATAAAAAAGGACATGAATGATATAAAAAAGGAACTTCATGAACAAAAGGAACAATTTAACAAAGAAATTCAAAAATAAGGAAGATTGAGATGGAAATGCGAAAGATAAATAATACAATAAAAGAAGTGAGAAACAAAATAACTGCCATAGGAAACAGGGCCAAGCAGATGGAGGAAAGAATTAGTGATATCAAAGATCAGAACATGGAAACAGCTAACAAAGAGGAAGAGAAGGGAATACAGAACCAAAAGGATTGAAAGAACTCTACAAGAACTATCTGACTCCATGAGACAAAAGAACATCAGGATAACAGGAATAAAAGAAGGGGTAGAGCATTCTACAGAGAACATACTCAAACAAATAGCAGATGAGAACTTTCCAAACCTATGGAAAGATCTGGAACCCCAAGTTCAAGAAGAAAACAGGTCCCCTAGATATCTGGACCCTAACAGATCTTCTCCAAGACACATGGTACTAAAGATGTCCAAACCTAAGGACAAAGAGACAATTCTCAAGGCAGCCAGGGAAAAAAGAACTATAACATTTAGAGGAAAACCCATCAGACTGGCATCAGATTTCTCAGCAGAAACTCTGCAAGCCAGGAGGGAGTGGAATCCAATATTCAAAAATTTAAAAGAGAGGAACTTACAGCCAAGAATAAATTATCCAGCAAAATTATCTTTCAAATATGAAAGTGGAATAAAGACCTTCTCAGACACACAGAAGCTGAGGGAATTTGCCAGCACAAGGCCAGCACTCCAAGAAATACTGAAGGAGGCTCTTCGACCTGAAATGAAACATCAGGAAAAATGGAATAAAGCTGAGGCAACAAGAAAGAAACAAAAATAAAACAAAAACAAACAAAGAATAAGTAATGGCCACAGGAAATCCTCACATATCGATCATCACTCTAAATGTTAATGGACTGGACTCATCAATAAAAAGACACAGAGTAGCATATTGGATTAAGAAACAGAACCCATCCATATGCTGTCTCCAAGAAACACACCTCAGACATAAGGACAAACACAGACTCAGAGTGAAAGGATGGGAAACAATACTTCAAGCAAATGGTAACCAGAGAAAAGCAGGAGTTGCCATACTGATATCTAATGAAATAAACTTCAGGTTAAAAAAGATAGTAAAAGACAAGGATGGATATTACATAATAATAAGAGGCATAATACAACAGGAAGACTTGACACTAATTAATACATATGTTCCCAACCAGGATGCACCAAAATATACAAAGAAACTACTAACAGATTTGAAAGGAGAAACTGATGAACACACAATCATGTGGGAGACTTAAACACCCCGCTAACAGCCATGGACAGATCATCCAAACAGAAAATAAATAAGGAAACAACAGCTCTAAATGACACATTACAGCAATGGGATATAATTGACATTTACAGGACACTTCATCCAGCAAAAAGAGACTATTCCTTCTTTTCTAGTGCACATGGAACATTCTCAAGGATAGATCACATGCCGGGACACAAAAGTAGCCTCAGCAAATTCAAGAAGATCGAAATCATACCAAATGTATTCTCAGACCACAAGGCTTTGAAATTGGAGATCAACTGGAAAAGGAAAGCAGAGAGAAACACATATACATGGAGATTAAACAACAGCTTATTAAAAAAGAACTGGATAAAAGAACAAATAAAAGATGAGATTAAAAAATATGTAGAAACTAATGACAATGAAAATACAATGTATCAGAATTATTAGGACACAGCGAAAGCGGTAATGAGAGGGAAATTTATATCATTACAGGCCTATGTTAAGAAACAAGAAAAATCACAAGTAAACATCTTAACATCCCATCTTAAAGAACTAGAAAAAGAAGAGCAGACAAAACCCAAAGTTAGCAGAAGGAAAGAAATAACAAAAATTAAAGCAGAGCTAAACCAATTAGAGAACAGAAGGACAATAGAAAAAATTAATATTACGAAGAGCTGGTTCTTTGAGAAAGTCAACAAAATTGACAAACCCCTGGCTAGACTAATCAAAGGACAAAAGGAAAGGACACAAATACCCAAAATTAGAAATGAAAGGGGAGAAATTACTACTGATACCACAGAAATACAAAGGATTATAAGAAAATATTATGAAGAACTTTATGCCACTAAATTTAACAACGTAGAAGAAATGGACAAGTTTCTAGAAACTTATAGCCTACCTAGATTGAACCAAGAGGAACTGGATAATCTAAATAGACCAATTGATAGTGAAGAGATTAAAACCGACTATCCATAATTTCCCTAAAGGCAAAAGCCCTGGACCAGATGGTTTCACCAATGAGTTTTACCAAGCATTCAAAGAAGAATTAACACCTATCCTCCTCAGACTCTTCCAGAAAATTGAAGAAGAGGCAATACTTCCTAACTCGTTCTATGAGGCCAACATTACTCTAATACCAAAGCCTGGCAAAGACAACACAAAGAAAGAAAACTATAGACCAATATCTCTGATGAACACAGATGCAAAAATTCTAATCAAAATATTAGCGAACAGAATACTACAAAGTATCAAAAAGATCATACATCAAGATTAAGTGGGATTCATCCCAGGAGCACAAGTATGCTTCAACATACGAAAATCAATCAATGTGATACACCCCATAAACCAAATGAAAGATAAAGACCATATGGTCATTTCAATTGATGCAGAAAAAGCGTTCGGCAAGATACAGCATCCATTTATGATCAAAACACTAAATAAAATAGGTATAGAAGGAAAGTATCTCAACATCATAAAGGCCACATATGACAAGCCCTTGGCTAACATCATACTGAATGGGAAAAGCTGAAGTCTATTTCCCTAAAATCAGGAACAAGACAGGGATGCCCCCTGTCACCACTGCTATTTAATATAGTACTGGAAGTTCTAGCCACAGCAATCAGGCAAGAGAAAGGAATCAGAGGTATCCAAATTGGGAAAGAAGAGGTCAAATTGTCACTATTTGTAGATGACATGATCCTTTATATAAAAAATTCCAAAGACTCCACCAGGAAACTATTAGAAACAATAAATGAATATAGTAAAGTCACAGGATACAAAATCAATGTAAAAAAATCAACAGCATTCCTGTATACAAACAACAAATCCACAGAAAAAGAAATGAGGGAGTCAATTCCCTTTGCTATCACAACAAAAAGAATGAAATACCTGGGAATTAACTTAACGAAGAATGAAGAACATGACAGACTTATACACAGAAAACTATAAGACACTTTTGAAAGAAATTGAAACAGACTTTAAGAGGTGGAAAAATATCCCCCGTTCATGGGTAGGAAGACTTAACATTGTTAAAATGGCCATTCTGCCCAAAGCAATCTACAGATTTAATGCAATACCCATCAAAATCCCACAATCATACTTTTGTGAAATAGATAAAAGAATTAGTAAATTTATATGGAACCATAAAAGACCTCGAATTGCCAAAGCAATATTACATAAAAAGAATAAGGCTGGTGGCATTACATTCCCAGACTTCAATTTATATTACAAAGCATCAATAGTCAAAACAGCTTGGTACTGGCAGAAGAACAGAAATGTAGACCAATGGAATAGAACTGAAAACCCAGAAATAAACCCACAAATTTATGGACAAATAATTTTCAATAAAGAAGCAAAAAACATACAATGGGGAAAAGGCAGCCTCTTTAGTAGGTGGTGCTGGGAAAACTGGAAAAACATATGCAAAAGAATGAACTTGAGCTGTGAACTCTCTCCATATACAAAAATTAACTCGAAATGGATTAAAGACCTTCATATCAGACCTGCAACAATAAACTGTATAGAAGAAAACATTGGTACTAAACTTATAGACCTAGGATTCAAGGAGGACTTCATGAACCTGATCTCAAAGGCAAGGGAAGTAAATGCACAAATAAATGAATGGAATTATATCAAACTAAAAAGCTTCTGCACAGCAAAAGAAACCATCAACAAGGCAAAGAGACAGCCAACTGAATGGGAGAAAATATTTGCAAATAACGCATCAGATAAGGGTCTAATATCTAAAATATATAAAGAACTAATAAGACTTAACAACAAAAAAACAAACAACCCAATTAAAAAGTGGGCAGAAGAACTACACAGAC